>VDFB02172568.1:0-85770 GCA_007258455.2 Sequoia sempervirens
TAAAATGGTTGGAAGTTGTGTGGAAAAAGAGGAAATAATTGCAAAGGTTACAGGGTTACCTACTGATGGTCAAAATTACCCTGCTTCCAGAGACGCCAGGTCAGCTAGGGCTGAATTTACAAAGCCAAATGATCCCCCATTGAGCATAGACAAATAGGGTGGAAAGAGAATGTCTTTGCCTGAGCCGTGGAAGCAGATAGCTATGTATTTCATCACATACATCACTTGTGAGGGTCACCAGTCAAACTTGAACTCTGTCCACTTCAAGCTTTTGAATCATATGAGGCACGACAGAAGGATCAATGTGCCTAATATGGTGTACAATCTTCTCTCAATCATGGCAGTTGAAACTCAAAAAGGTAGGGATAATTATGTTTCCCACCATTTCTTGATTAAATTTCTAGTCAAAAAATCTTTGTGTGATGTATCTGGAATGACTTGGGAAGAGTTTATCAAAGTTGATCATTTTCCACCTAGGGCTATATCTCAATCTCGTAGGTCTAGCAGGAGGGTAAGCACAGTTGAGTGTGAATCTTCCTGCAGTGGAAGAAGCTATAGAAATTAGTTCTTCTGGAATAGAGCATGCAGAAAAAGAAACCCCTTCCTCAGGTTCTAACGATGAAATCCCACTTGAAACCCTCATGAAAACTAGGGCACAGTAGAGAGAAGTAGAGATGAGAAAAGGGAAGGCTAAAACGCAGCCTGTAAAAAGAGAGGTGCCAAGTTCTAAGAAGAGGAAGGTTGATAATGTTCATCCTACAGCCAAAGGAAAATGTGAGAGATCTCCAAGGAAATCAAGACTAGTTGGGCCTGCATTTGGTATGCCTCCATAGGAAAGCCCTAAACCTAGTGAGACCTCACATGAGGACCCTGAAGCTCTAATGGAGCAGGAGAATGTTGAAGGAGAAGAAGACATATTTAAGAAAGTAGCAAATATAACACTAGCCAATCTTGTTAACATTACAAAAGAATTGGAGGAAAATTAGGACTTCCTATAGCATGAGCAAGAATTCCTACAGCAATAGCCAGAACTGGAGCAAGAGTTCCTACAGCCACTGCAAGAGCAAGAACAGCAGTCCCTGCAACAAAAGGAAGAAGAAACAGTACCTTTGTAGCCTGAGATAACTAGACAACCTGAGTCCATGCAGATAGTACCATCTGAGGAGCCACCGCTAAAAATACTGGTAGGAATCCATAAGCCTCATGATTTTACAATGCATGCAATTCTTTTGAATTTATGGCAAGAAATACAAAGAAGAGAGGAAGAATGGAAAAAGGAAAAACAAAAATGAAAGGAGGAAATTCAAAGGAGGGATGAAGAAATTGAGGATAAAAATGCAAAAATTGCCACCCTGAAGCAAAGGGTAGATGATATGGCAGCCTTGGTGCCAAAGATTCTAGAATGTAGAGATCCTCCAAGAGTCTATGCTCTACTCCTGAAGGAGAGGTATCTCTCTATTAAGATGTCAAGAATTTCCTTAGGTTTGAATCCTTCTATTGACACCCCTATGGAATTCTTCAATGCTTATAGGATTGCCTCACCTGAAATGAAAAAATTGTTATGTGAATTTTATTTATATAATTATGTTGTCATAAAAGACCATAATTGGAATCCATTGTTGTATGTTGGAGATATTCAATTGAGAGCATTCATGTCTTGGGTACAAAATGAGATTAGTTGGGGACAACAACATAGTGCTTATAAACAATTGGAATATGATATTCCCCTACATGTTAGAGCTGAATCAAGCAACCCAAGGGACATTTACAAGGTGGCATGGAATGATGCTTAGACCAAGTTATGCCAATAAAATTATGCCTTGGATTGAGGCAGTTTACAGTGAGTATGAGGTAAAGACAGCAACAAAGGAAGAGGCCATGAGGAGATGTTTATCCTATAGATGGAATAGTTTAACTGATGAGCTGAAACAGGCTGAGCCTCATTCCATCCACAATTATGATGCAGCCCTAAAAATAATTGAGAGGTATATTAAGATTGGGAGAGCACAAGGGTGAGATTGGCTTCCCCTAAATTTCCAACCACCCATGCTCATGTGGCCTGTGCCAAAGTTCATATTTTACCAGTTTGATGTTGCTGTAGAGAGGCAAAGATGGAACAGGTTTGACAGATTGGGGGGATTCTATTGGGAACCAGACTCACGCATTGCAGCCACTAATGTTGGATAGCTCTCTATTGCAAATTTTAGAGCTTTGACCAAGCAGAAGAACAACCCTTCCCCTGGTGGAGGACCAGCAAAACATTAGGTTGGGGGGAGTGATGAGCCTAGTTTTTGGTCTAATTTTGGGTAAAATCTATAGTCTATTTGCTAATAGATGTCATGGAATTTGATGCTTAAGTGTTGGTATTGGCATAATTTTTCCCTCAAACCATTGGCATTTGACAATATCCTATCTCTACAAGTTTTAATGACATTTGGCATAATATGTGGGTTATCTATATTTATTTTGCATGTGATCAATGGATGTTTCTTAGAGTGGTTATAGATGTGCAGTTATTATGCGTACTGACTATGTCATGCAGATTTAATGAGCTAAATTGAGGAAGACACTGCCAGTTGGGCATGCACCATAACGTCCAGTTGAGGAATCGCTCCAAGTCAAAGGTAGCCGGCAGCAAAGATTCTTCATGCAACTAAGTGTAACTACCTTGTAGTGGACCTTAACGATCGAGCATGCATGGGTGTTACTATTATGTTGAATCTGCACTTGACTTACATGTCTGGCCAAATTCCTTGCATGCATAACTGCCATCGCTCCACTTTCCCCTGTTCTCCCTAAATGGCGTCCTCCCAGTCATGTAGTTGACTGCCCTGTTTAGCTGTAGTATAAATAATAATTTGATGCTCCTTCCTCAGGAGTTGCACAATTTGGAATTGTACTTGCATTCTCCAATTTTAGCAATATAGATACATTACTATTTGTATGCATGATTTACTTTTAATGAAATAAAATTCTAAGTTCAAGCATATGAATTCTTGTTATTTTAGAGGATACTTATCCAAGGGGGCCCACTTGGTAAGTAATTTGTCTTCTTAGTTTAGCATTAGCTTAGTATTACTTGTTGTTTAGTGCTTAGACATCTGGCATCAACTGTTCCTGTAGCCAAAGCAGATAGAGTAGTTTTCTATTTGTTGTTCAGATTTCCATTCTTGTTATGCATTTTAGCTTAGCATAGTTGTCAGTTGATGTTCAGCATTTGTTTCATTTCTTTCCAACAATTTACTTTCAGTACTGTGTTTCTTAGTCATAGAATGCAATGGCTACTTGAGCCCCTAGTGCACATATTGTGCTGACCCATTTCAAGTTCACATCCCTGGGTTGACAAGTTAAATGCACCTTCATGATGATCAAATAGCTTATTTAGGTTAGATGTCCAATCTCTGAATCAAATGTAAAGGCTTAGTTATTAAATCGTTGTAGGAGGCCAACTATATGTGTTGACAAGTTAATGAACAGCAAAGAGAGGGGCGACATAGTTTAAATGAGGAAGTGGATGCTTGAATGTGGAGAGGTCGATAAGCTCGTGTAAAGGTTGATTTGGTAAAGACAAAAAAATGAGACTCTAAGCACAAAAAGGGAGAGAGTGGATAAATGTGCAAAGTAAAGACACCAAATGAAGTGATAAAAGATAGCTTGTGAGAATGGAAGAAAGGGGGAAACACTAAGGAAAGACACCAAGTTTGAAGGAAGCAAGGTACTCCAAGACGGGGCGGTGTAGATTGGAAAATTGCAGCTCCATTCTATGTGGATTTATTTGAATTAAAATTGATGTTGCATCTAAAAGTATGTATATGTAAATAGATTGGAGAAGCGACGCTGGAGAAAGTTAATTTCAACTCTATAAACTCTATGCTTATGAGTGAATTGGGGATTTAGAGTTAATGCTTGCATCATTTGGTTCTTCATAGGAAGTTGCAAATCAATGAAATGCAACCTTTGTGTTGGTGAATTCTAGAAAGATGGTGGAGAAGGCAATGAGAAGGCATTTCCTACCTCACCACAATGACCAAGCTAGAATCTCCAAACATGGTGCAGTATTGCAGTAACTCACATTCTTCTCCCACACTCTTGCGAAGAACCAAGCAATAAACCCTAAAAATAGTGTGGTGTTGCAGTGAAGAAATAAAATGGTTATCCGATGAAGAAATAAAAGTCCAAGCCTTTGAACTGGCACCATTTTTCTTGCTCAGTAATTACATACATTTCAGGATCAATTTCACTCAAACTAGGATCCGCAAAGTTGTGCTTGGCCTCTACAAGGTATAATTGATATATTCATTGCCAACTAAGGAATACTACTACAAAATAAAATGACAAAGTGAATTCATTTGAGTTCAACCAATGAACCATTGATGTGTGGGTCAATATGATTGGTTTCTCTAGCTTCAAAGTGAGATAAAGACCAATGGTGGGTAAATTATTAACTATTTTTCTAACTATTAATTCAAAATTTTAAAACCAACCACAGAACTACAATTCTCTATACTTGATATTTATTTCAAAACAAGTGGTTAACAAATTTAAACATTATCAACAAAACTCACCCGAAGACTTGGATAATTGTGTTGGACCAGAAGATGGAACACTTCAAGTAACCAATCTTTCTCTCACTAAAAAAATCTATAAGATGGATAGGCCCTGTCATTTTCTCCTTTCTACATTTCTTTTGGTAAGAAACTCCAAGTGATTGTGGTGTTTGTGGCATGATGCTTTAGTTTCTATTCTAAAAAAAAAATACCAAAAATATCCATTCTCACCACTTCAGTGCCCATGATAATATGGACTGAATATTTTCAGCACTTTAATATATTTCTTCAATGCCTACTTCAAAATGTTTAATATCAATAGAGATTACCTGTTCCATAGACCCCACAAAATAGATAATTTCACAATTGTTAAAATCTTCACAAACAAAATATTTTCCACATGCACTTCTTTGATTATAAACTTATAGACTACATAACCTAAATGCAATATGTGCTTGTGAGAAATGCTAAATATCAACACAATGAATTAACTTTATTTTTCTACTATGCTCTATAGGAAGGAATTAGAACATTCAGAGTACATGTTTTTTTGTGTTTTTTTATCTGATTAAAATTATGTATGATCCACAAATTTATCACCTACCAAATATAAATTAGGTATCATGTTTTTCTTTTCTATTTCTATATGGTGTAAATTAAGAGCATCCTATTCAAGCACTTAAAGAAACTAATTGAGTATCAACTTCTAAATTAAAACAAATTTCATATGGCACAAGAATTCAAATGAGAATTTTAAATTTGTAACATGAGTCTTTGTGTTGAATTGGCATTTGGTTATTATTTTATGTAGACATCAGAGCACCTACTGTAACAGAAGTATATCCATCCATAATGTGTAGTGCTCACAAACATAATAATTGGGTATTATTCAAGGGTAACAAAATACATAAAATATGTAAAATTAAGTATGGAGTATCTAGTTGTAGACACCATGCTATTGGGTATTGATTTTAATACTTAAATAATGTGAAATATAATCAATCAACAATACAAAATACAACAAAGCTAAATGGTGAATTAAATAATTCAATCAAAAGTTGTATTTACACTTTTTTTTACTAGGGATTGACCATCTTATCAAAATGTCTTATACTTTCCCATTCCATTGATTATCATCAAATCTATACACGAGTGCACTATAGGCATGCACCAAACCTCTCAAATGAGGCCAACTTGGGTTTAGAAGCATATAAAATGGAATTAAAGCAATGTTTTTTGAACACTTGAATGATGGTGTGAACGTAATGATGTCCAAATGTTGATAGAAACCCATACCTTGAATGAACCTTTGCTGCCTTGAAGGTAGGAATGTAGTCACTTGATATTGACATTCAAAAGGTAGAGAACTGTGTCATCTTGTCAGGCTTGGGTAATCTAGGAAGCAGTGAGGAGTAACCATAGGGGTTTTATGCTATCAAATATTACATAGTGAGTAGGTCAATGTGGCAATCATGCATGGTGCATTCCTTTAGTGGAAGGGATTAAAGCTTGATGAACTCTTTTCGGGGCAACTAAAGGTTCTTTGGAGATGGATCTTGTTCTTTTTCAAATGGCTGCAGTAGAGCATATGAAGAAATAAACTAGATGAAAGGTAATAGGGTGCAAACATAGTGTTTATGAGTTGCGACCTCATTTCCATATTTTTCATCATGGTGTGACCATTAAAGAATACAAAGAAAGGTGTAGGATAATGAAAATAGTGACCTCCTTACAAATAATGGACTATGCAAATGGTAGCAACATGTACTAGGGTTCTTAGACCTTCTAGTTCTCAAGACCAAAGAGCACACATAAAATTCCATGGGTATTGGTTATAGAGAACATAAAATCAAATGATAGAGATACCAGTTGGGTGCCAAAGTAATAGAGGAACAATTCTAAAAGAAGAACATCATGTGAAGGAATCTTAGGGTTTCCAGCAATTTGAAGAGCCATTTGCACAATAGTTCAAAGAATTTGCATGGTGACCAAGGCTTTTTCAAGCACATTTTCAGAAGAAGATTGAGGGTTTTCAATGCATAACTTCAAGTATGTGATGTATATTTAAGTTTTTCTCTAGTTTTAAGCCTTAAACATCTGATCAAGGGTAGCTAGGCATGTAAAATCAGTGGTAAAAATCATGATAAATGTTTAAAATATCTAAACAACTCATGGGGATCACTATTGGTCAAGTTTTGTTCAAATCTATGCTTTAGCTCCTCTTATTTTTTTAAAAATCATAGTCCTAAGCTTTTGATTGAACAAGTTTCAAGGGTTTTTCATTCTTGCAAAGTGATAGATTTAGGTTTTGGGATGTATTCATTTTGAGCTATGGTTTTAGATAGTTGCATGGGAAATTCCCCAAACCATACACTGAAACCTCTTAAAAAACCCTCAGTGGTATTGCCATTATATAAACCTTTTTTCATTTATTTCCTAAGATTTGTAAGCAAAGATAGATTAGATGGAGAGTATATGAGCATAGGTATCAGGTTTGAGATAATAAGAATGGCAGAGGATAGTCATAGTCAAGTAACAAGCATGACAATGAAGGATAGACAATACGAAGTTCAAAGGAGATTCAAGAGTATATGGCTCTTGATTAGGGATAGTCTTAGGCAAGTTTCAAGAGGACAATATTTATCAAAATAAGATTTTAGACCTTGAAACTTGAAGGGACATTCATATCTTTGCAAGTGAATATCAAGGCAAAGGATGGCAGTGTTTTGAAGGGAATAAAGTTTCACATTGTATGGAGAAGGCACCCACATACCCTTGTTTCCTCTTTCCAAAACCCAGATGTTAGTATGGAAATGTTTCCATCTTGCAATGTTCATTACAGACCTAAAGAGATTTTAAATGGGTAGTGACAATCATGAAAGCAGAGAATAGTCACATTGAGAGTGCAAACCTGGGTTTAAATAGTTGACAGTGAGCAAGGGTAAAGATGAGACTTATTCATGAATAAATACTTCAAGACAAAGATAATCAAAAGGAAAAGATAATGAGTAATCTATAAGGGAAAACCTTAAAAGACAGTCACTTTTCCAATAGGATAGTCACATTGTAGATTGAGGACAATCATTTCACCAAAGATAGTCATATCATAGCTCAGACCTAGGGGAAGATTGTGAAGAGAAGATAGTCCTATGTGATGAGTTTCATGATAAAAGAGGATAGTCCTTATCCTATGCATAGAAAAGAGACTTCAAGGATCAAAGAGATGCATTAAAAAATACTTCAAAGAAGGTTGTGACAATCATGAAAATTTATTTCTCCAAGGTGACAGTCTTGAAGATGCATGGAATGATAGCTACAGGCGTGTTGTGATAATGGTGGTGTTCACTATTGAAAGGGCAGAGTTGAAGGACAGTCTTAATGACTATAGTAAAAATAGAGGATCTTCATCATACATGAGGACAAAGCATGTAGATCCTATGGATAGACATTAGACCATGAAGATTTTATGGAAAGATAACTATGAGAAAGGTCCATGGGAAAAGGTCACAAAATCATGATGAGGACAGTGAATCCTAAACAACATATGACAAGCCTACCAAGCATTGATGATGAGTGACAATTCATAGTCCAAAGACAAATCATGTTAAGGGCATTCCAATCACATCCCATGAATCACCATGAAATGATAAGGGATAGTTATAATCACCTTGAAATAGAAAATCCAGCCATGAGATGAAAGAAGGACTATCCTAATGAAGTCATCACGAAAATGTAGATTCCAAAGGACAACCATGTAAGGAGACTTACAATGAGTTAATAATTGGTGCCATGACAGCTCTTACAATGAATTGTATACCTGCAATGCAGAAGGGACAACTTACTATTAAGAAGGGAAAAGACATGAAAAAAGTTAATGAGGACAGTCAAAACCTCAAATAAATAGAAGGTAGTGATTACAAAGTTTTTAAAGAAGGCAGTAACATTTGCTAATAGGATAATGTCTCAGGATGATATTCCTATTTTGAGCACTGGCAGTCATAAACACTTCTATATGAGGATAGTTTCCATATCAATGACATGGACAATCATCAATTAGCATCATTGAAAGTCAAGAAAAAGGTCAATGTCAAATATTTTGAAGGCAAAAGAAAGTGACAAATGTAAATGATTCCATGATAGTCTATGACTTTGATTAAGACATCAATGATTGTGTTTTAGGACTATAGATGAGTCCATGATAGTCAATGATTGTAATAATGTCTTTATGAATGTAATCTTCATGAATGATAGTCACTAGACATTAGAAAATGTCGTGGAAATGATTAAGAAAGCATATCACCATGTAATTGAGGCCTATTAAAAGGTGCAGGTCTAAGACAAGATGAAAAATTACCATCAAATATAATATATGTGGTGGCATGAGGTAACAATCTTAGGACAGTGATATCACCATGCTAAGTGCACACACCCTTATGATAGTCAATAAAATAATAAAGACGACATAGTTTGCAATACAAAAGACCAACACTTTTCAAAAAAGACAGACACCAATGCTCATGAATGAAGGAAAACTGTTACCAATCAATGAATAGTCAAGGAATGAAGGGGACAATCTAATAAAGGATAGTCTTCACTTTCATTCAAAACATCTAATGGAAGTCACCAAGAGAATCACCATGAATCAAATAAATGGACAATTCAAACAATGTTATAGTACATGACAAAGGGGCGGTCAAATGTGAGGATTAGTTTTAAAAAATGAAGACAATAAATTATTCATTGGAAAATCTCTCAAGAACAAGTTTTGATGAGCATAAATGATAGAAACAATATGGGAAAGACAACCACTTCACCATACTAAGGGTAGTCCATTGATGAAAGGGCGGGGTATACTAAGATGACTGTCATCATTTCAAACCTCATGGAAGCCAAAAGGAATCATGATAGTCTCTTTTGAACATAGCAGCCACAAATCAAAGGATCCAAATATGATGACAGTAGGCTAGTAAAGGAAGGCAGTCATATGAGCAAGGGTTTTTTAAAAGGCATACCACAATCTATAAGAGGACAGAGTTCAAACAAGTTACAATCCTTTAGTGAGTTAGGATAGTCCTTTAGTTGCATCATTAGTGTAAAGTAACTGTATCATGTCCAAGGCAGTGAAAGATCATTTAAAATATGAATGGTTATTGTCACTTGGATATCATTAAAGTTCACAATGACATTCACATCTATATTCTTAGACAAAATAACCTCATTAATGCACACAACCACTACAAAATCACTAACCCTCATAGTGACTTGATTCCCATTCCTTGTCAAAGAGACTAGATCCTCATTTTGATGCACAGTTAGATTGATCTCCATTGTTTATGACTATTGCCTCCTTAATGAACCTAACATAATGGATTTGATGGTAATGCAACAAGCCAATATCTCTAAAACAAAACCATTGTCTCTTTGTTGCACTCTTGAAACCCTAGATCCCAAAGCATAATGATTTGAAACACTGTCCAAAGGCTAGATTGCAAGGGTTTTGAATCTAAAAACTTGTATTGCATAATGTGGCCTCCATAATACATAAAATAGAGCTCTACAAAGTAGCATTTCAAACTGAAAATGCATATCAAACACAAAATAAAACCCTAAGTCGTGGGAATAAGGGAAAGAGCCTTCAAATGGATGAAGAAGACATTGATATGCACGAACATGAATAAAGAACACTCCCTTATTTACCTTCTACAACTCGGAAATGAAAAAAAGCAACCCTAAGAAGATGGAAAAATGCAAAAAAGAGGGAAATTGTTTGGGGATTATTTTGAAATTAAAGAAGTTGAAAGAAAATAAAATGGCTAAATACCTATCGAGTTACAATGATATTGGTGTTTTCTTCATATCCAATGGGACCGCGACTGCGATCAAAATTATCAAAAACAATAGAAACAATGGCCTTTGTCACTCTGGCCTGCACTTGCTTGTACACCAGCTCCTACAAATTTGAAGCCCTGACCTACTATAAATTAATAATATTATTCAATTTCCCATGCAAGTTTCCCTCCTTTCTTGCAAAAATAAAAAATATTAACTTTATCACTTGCTCAACTTCACGTGGATTTGATGAAAAAGTCCATTAAAGGATAAAAATGCCTTTTTATAATGCTTTACCATAAAATATCATTTATTTTCCAAATATCTTTTTATATCATACAAAGATTAATATATAAATATAATACAAAATATAATTAATATATTATATATATTTAATATAATAGTAATATAGATTAAATTATATATAATATAATTATATTTAATAGTATACGTAGGTTATATTATTATTATATATTGTATTCTATAATAAAAATTATTAAATATAAATATAAAATTATTATAATTAATAATCAATAACTAATATATTCTTATATAGAAAAAATTAAATTAATATATAAAAAATTTGATAGTTTAATTGATCTTTGGAGAGATTAGGAAAAAGAAAGAGAGATAGAGGGGGAGACAATTCTATATAGAGAGAGGAATATATGCTAACACTTGCTAACACTTGCACCTAAAGGAGGTTCAAGGATTGCGCCTATAGACAACTATATGTATGTTAATATGTTAGAAAGTATGTGAAGTTAGGGCTCCCTAACATGCTTCCTCTCTAACCCCATCATGGTGGACTATGGGAATATCACTATTGATTCTTGATTCCTTAAATGATCTATTCAAATGGATTGTGACTAAATAAATGAATAATTATTTACCTAATGATCAAATTAGTCATTTATTTAGTCATTTATAGTTGTGTTGCAAAAATTGACTAGAATTTAGTCATTTTTAGTTGTCATGACTAAAATTTTGTCACGTAACCATTTATTTGCAAAATTCTACTAGTGTATGTGAACCTAGATTCGAGTTAGGAATTATTCCAAAATCCCTGTGTATTCTTGATTTAAATGATTTATGTAAAAATATTTAATGAATTGCATATTTTGTTGATTAATTGTATTCAATTATGGAATTGGATTAAGGTAAATATGTAAATGATAGTTTAAATTTCCCTTTTTTATTGTTTTTATGTCTAAGGGTTATTTCCATAAAAATTGGAAAAATATAGTTAAGTTAATTAATTTCAAAAAAAATCCTGGGGTGAGAATGTGTATTTATAGTCGATATAATTGTATTGTTAAATAATTGCAAATGAATGAAGGTAAATTATTTTATTTGTTAAATGGAATTTGGAATTTAAAATAAAGAAAATTAAAAAAATAATGGGAAAATAAATGGGTTAAAAGGAAAAAGGAATAAGCATTTTATGGATTATTCTTGTTTTGGAGAAAATTGGGCTCTAAAACCCTCTTCTTGCCAAAAAAATGAAAATGGAACTGGGAATGCAATTTTAAATGGAATTGGATGAGACTAGATGCAACGGGATAGGAATGGGAAGGGGATTGCTTGCATGTTGGATTCTCTCTCTCTCCTTGTGTTTTCATTGTTGTGTGTGATTTTATGTGACAATGAAATTGAGGTAAGTTATTCATTTTTCCTCCATTGTTCATTATTTTGGATTTTGATTATTTAGTATGTTATTGGTGAAGTATTAGCACACCTAATCTAGTTTCAAATTCAAAAGGCATAAAGAAATAAATTTAATTTTTGTAAATTTTGAGAAATTCCAAAATGTAACCTCATAATGCCTAAATTATGAAAAATGCTCAATATCCAAATTTTATTTCATAAAAATGGTTATTGTTTTGTGTGCTTGGAGCAAAAGGGCACTTTTCTTTTTTTGAATTTTTACATTTTTAAAAAATGGAAAATTTGAAGCTCCATTAATGGAGTTTGCATGAAAATTTTGGTTTTTGGCATTCAAAATATTATTGAAATTTTGAATTCAAAAGTGAATTATGAATGCTTTATTTTGGGGGAAATTGAGTCTCCTTAATGGATTTTCATAAGCATTGTTTTAAGATTATGTTTTTAAGTTTCTAACAAAATAAATTTATGTCATGTAATTGTCGCATTATTTTTTGTGCCACACTCATTGGTGAGTGTGAAGAGCCTAGGAATAAGGTACTAGAGAGGGTATGTGAGTGGCTCCCAACGTATCCCCAACCCAAAGTGGCAAGTAGGTTGATCACGGGTGGGGAGTAATCTAATCTTCAGTAATAATTAATAAAACATGGGTAATTAATTAACTAAGATAATGGATGCCCCTCTCATGCCTTGAGTGCGTGTAAAGGCTAAGGATGATTGGGAATACATGTTAGCTTGGGAAGCTTGGGTCTTGTAAGGTCAAGTACTCTCATTTGTATGAGATCTAGATACTAGATTTGGCATGTGATATATATGTGAGCACCATGGTGACATTCCCTACTAGCTCTCTATGATCTTACCCTAGTGTCTTGTATTTTGTCATACATGTGGAATTGAGATGTGACATTGGTGATTTTTCCCAATGTGGATTTATGATATGCCATTTTTGGTTGTGTTGAATGAGGTCTTGTATTTGATCCATTTTGTGATCTTGGATTACTGTTATATATGATGTGTATGTTGAGTGTATACTTGGTGTATGGTGTCTGTGTAATCCATCTCCCAATGTGATTGACGTGAGTGTTGTGCTTTTGTCCCATGTGACTATCTCCTAGCATAGTGGGGGTGGATCTGATGCAGAGAAAGGACTCAAACACAAATCACTTGACACATTTCTCACAATGACCCATTACAAACAATGTTTGTTGCATCCTAGTACAATTTGGCATTTTGATCATAAAACCTAATGGCACTCAGCAAAGAGAAAACAACATTAAACATGATATTCTTGGAATGTTTAGTCCTTTTACAACACACTTTGTTGGTTACCAATCATTCATGGACAAACAACTGGTTGACACTATGATTCATGCAAGAAACAACTTGTTGCAACTTAATGCATCCTAGGAAATAACACCAACCAATGAAGAAACCTACATCCCATATGAATTCTTAGATGATACAGACCTCTTACAACATGTATCAATGATATACCACACATTCATGACCCACCCTTGCATAGATTTCATTAAACCTTCATGGAACTAGAGTTTTAGGACTGTTTTCTTGCAAAATGAGACACACCGTCTAGCATAACTCCTTGTGGAAAAAAAATATCAATCCAAGATCTTGAGAACCATTTCCATATGTAAAAACACAGATTTATTGAAAATTTCAGCATTTTCCACTGTGCTAATCAAGAAAAATAGATTTTTTCTCAAAACTGGAAACCCTAGTTTCTGAATAGGGCTATTAGGAAGATTACCTTATTAGAAAAATTAAACACTTTTCTTTAGGATTGGTAAGAATGAAAAACATCTGAAATTAAATTATCTTTCCATCCATATAATTTGTAGGTTTGTAACAATCCATAGAAGTCCATACAACATGGATTACAAGTTGTTTCACATTGAAAATACCAAGGAAACATGCAAAAATTAGTTCTATTTCATTCCAATCCTTCTCCCACCTTTTAAGTGTGAAAATATGCCATATTTAACCAATTACATTCATTCATACCACCCAAAACTAATTCCTAACTTCTCAAACCAAAATTACAACTTTTAGGAATTTTTGACAAGTTTGCACCTAAACATCAAAACTAATCCAATATGACCCCAAATGGTCTTAAATGGTCTAAATTGACCTTATTGACACAAAACAAGCCCAATCAACCCAAAACAAAACTTTTCCCAAATGGCAACAAATGCACCCAAATGGATGCTCTTGCATTAGGATCTTTTGATTCTATAAGGTTGGGCGAAGTGGTAACCATTGTTGGGGATCAAAGGTTCATGGATTGAGATGCACCAGTGTTCCATGCTCTATTGATTATTACTTATGCAATTAGTCACTTTATCTCATGTAAATTATAATAATAATGTTATTGGACCTCTCACTGAGAAGGAATGTAATAATTGATAATGGAAAAGAGTATTAGATTAGTTATGTGTCTTCATGTTAGAACTGAGCATGATTGTATCATGAAATTTATACTTATGCAATGCAAATGTTAAAATGAACTTTGGAATCTTTCATTTGGGTTTAAAATGAATTTAGATGCTTTATTTCCTAGTTGGCTTGGTATTGTACATAGGCGGCCTTGTTTCACCCATAATTGACTCAGATTGCCCATAAATTATTTGTCTACTTGAGAAAATGTGTTCATAGTGGGGAAATCCGGTAGCATTGTGGGGTGGCCTGGTCATCAATGAGGTGGCCTAGTTTTGTAGGCTTAAAATTTCAAATTTTGGTTATCTCTGTTCGGGCAGCCTTGTCCTATACTTGGGCATCCTTGTTCTTCATACAAAAAATAGAATGTAAATCCTTCCTACCATATCCATCCAATGGCTTTTTTAGCTCAATTCCATAGTAAAATAATTTTTCCACCTCATATATTTCCCATTCCATCTATTTTAGTCAACTTGGCCTTCAAAACCTAGTCAAAATATATTTCTTTTGGAACAAGAACATTCCTCTCTGTTTTGGTGCCTCATATGGGAAAAAATGTAAATGGAAGTTGTTCCTCACAGTCCCAAGGGTCTAGTGGTATTCTAAGCATGTTATTATGTGTTTTCATTAAGGAATTTTGGTATCACTTACATCATTTTGTGTGCTTTCTTTTGAAGTTTCCCAATTGTCAAACCTAGGTTAGCGAGATTTCACACCTAATCTTGTGAAGACTTTGGAAGGTTGTAATCCTTCACATTTTTTCTTTTTTGTGTCTTCAACACTCCTCATAGGTCAAGGGATCTATTGTATTAGTATCCTTTTGCTTTTGTGATGTCACATTGCGATAAGATGTCTTGGGGAGCATGTGGTTGTTTGGAAGTGACTTGTCATAATTCCAATTAGTAGAGAGTTTGTGCATCTTGGTTATGAAACCTCTTGTGAAGGTTGGCCTTGGTATTTTGGGTTGTTTAGTGTTTTTGAGTGTGGATTGGAGGTTGATGATCCCCTCAACCTATCCTAGTGTGATGTTGCGAGAGAACGTGATCATGATTTAGTGACCGGCTATCGTGTAGGTGTTGTCCTCTCTCTCTTTCATATGTTCATCATGATGGATTTATCCCATGAGTGGTTAATCTTTCATTGTTGCCACCTTGCTTATGCAATGGTGAGTTTGTCTTGTTTTCTTTGTTGTTGTGTCATTGTGTTCACATGACAATTGTGTGCATGTTGTTGTGCAAGTGCAACATGTCATTGTTGCATTATCAGAGTTGTCGTCATTATTTCAAAAAAAAGTTGTTCCCTCAAGTTTTGTCTTAGCATGTTGGCTTGGGGCATTACACATCTACTTGGCCTATGTACTATTACTATCAAACTTGTAATAACAATTAGAAAAACACAACACATTGCTCGACATGACCCTATTAAAGCTTCATTATATTCATTTTTATTATCAATTCATTACATCAATAGGATCTATAGGTACATATCCCCAACACAACTAATTCTACAATATCCATGCATTCACTCCTTATCATGTAAACTTTAATCAAATGCATGTGGCATGCCCTTACTACAATCTAACTATGCTTCTAGTATGGAACTCTACACTTCTTTGCAATGCAATATGTAATACATACACATTAAGATATGTTACAACATTCAAGAACATGTTGCAAACTTACAAAATTAGAGAATTTATGGTACCAACACTTTCTCATCTCTTCTATGCAACATAATTAATTTCTAACCTTGTAAACATTTACCTTGTTTGAAATTACTATGAAAACCTCTATTTATACAATAAATTAAAAAAGAGGTTTATAATCTACAAATATACACATGTTACAATCTAAAATTAGTCAAAACTACAAGTATAGCAAATATGCACCTTTTTAACTCATCTAGAAATGCAGTAATAATAGATGAAATAAAAGGAAAAAACTTCAAATATTTCATCTTCATCTACTCCATATACATAATCCACACAACTTGATTTACTGCATTCCACTTACCCACATAACCATAGGGTTGACTATGGAATTTATCATTATGAGTTACCATGAATTCATAACAAAAATAATAATAATTAGTTTGAAGTACTCAAGTGCAATTTCTTGTACTCGTCACACAATGTAAGGACCTCATGTTGTCTATTGTTTGATATACATGAGGTGTCGTTTGATCCACATTGTTATTATTAACTGGTGATCAAATTACACAAATTATACCATGAATGCATATAATAAAGAAAAATTGAATTGTTATTCAATCGGATGATTATTACATTCATATGTATTGGCTTATAAAGCCATGAGTTTCTCATACAAAATACCAAAGCAACCTATGATAATAACTAGCCAAACTGCTTAAAATATTTATTTAATATTATTTGTTCATTTAAACTATAAACTAACCAACTTAATGTAATATTCCAACATTACCCCCCTTATTACATTAATCTGAACAAAGGATGGAACATTGCAAGAGTTTATCACAACAACCCTTCTGAAGACTTTGATGAAGCATCTCTCCACCAATTCTCCTCACTCACCTAGGAAACACCATACTAACTCGAAGGAATCTCCTCATTGTAGAACTTGCAAACCTCTACACAACATGAGAGAACATAAAATGTCCCCATCCTTCTTGCACAATGAGACAACAACTTTCCTCTAAAAGTCTGCATCTCCTTCGAGTGTGTCAAAATTCCTCCTCTAGTGTTGCACATGAGAGAACAATTTCCTTCGAGAATCCACATCTCCTCTGAGTGTGTCAAATCCATCCTCGAGTGTTATGGAAACAATTCCTCCTCTATTGTACAAAAAAACCCAACCAAATGTGAATACATTAAATGCACTCACAATAAATCTCAAGATGCCAAGCCCCCCTTGCTCCTTAAAGGGAGACAAATAAAAAGGTGATTCTCATGCAATGAATTACCTGTGAGCAAGAAGCTATCTCGAGATGAGAGATATCCTCTTGCCTCCATTGCCTCCTACCTCTAAAATTTGCACTTAGTTTTCAAGCTTGATGGGTTCTTTGCCTTTTGTATTAGCCATTATCTTTAACATTTGCTTTATAACTTTGTTTATTTTTCTCTTTTCATGTTTTATGCAACATTCAACATCAAATAATATATAGTTCAAGACACCATGTACTACCAAATAGTGAAAGTTTAATGATCCTATTTCTTTGAGGATTGCATGCAATGCAAAATAAAAGTCATATGTAGACATTGAAGATGTTGAATTAAACCAATAATACTCTCTTATAATGGATTATAAAATATGACCAAATATAACACTTTATTTTCCTTTATCACCCCATCTACAAATTATTTGACTTTATTCCAAAATAATACTTCTCAAGCCTGTAAATAACTAGCATATATATTTAATAATATATATAAATACGTCGAGAGATATCCTTCTTGAGGCACCTATTGCATTTTAATGTGAGAAATAATTTAAAAAATAGGTGCCTTGAGAAGGATATCTCTTGACATATTTTATATATATTATTAAATATATATATGCTAGTAGCATTCACAACACATCTAAAACATTAATTTAAGTAGGGTTAGGTTTAGGGTTAGAGATTAAATTTGTGTTAGGGGTAGGGTTATGATTATGGTTAACCCTTATCCTAATTGAACATGAACCCTAACCCTAACCCTGATTAAATTCCTAACCCTTATTGAAATTAAACCCTAACCCCACGCTTTATTATAGATCCCTAACCTTAATTGAACCTTAACCCTAATTAAACATTAATCTTATCCCTTATTAAAGCCTAATTGAATGCTAAACCTAACCTAACACTAACTTTAACCCTAATTGAACTTGAACCCTAACCCTAACCCTAATTGAACCCTAATCCCAACCTTAATTGAATTTAACCTTAACTGTAATCCTAATTGAATTTGACCCTATCCCTAACTTTAACCCTTATTGAATCCTATTTGTAATTGAACTATAACCATATCACTAACCCTAAACCTAAATAAACCCTAAAGCTAACCCTAATTAAACCTTGTCACTAACCCTAATATAAGCCTAGCCCTAATCCTATTTGAACTCTAATATTAACCCTATCCCTAACCCGAACATAATACTAAACCAAACCCTAATTGAATCCTAATACTAATCCTAACCCAATATTAATTGAAACCTAACCTTAATTTAAGTCTAACTTGAACCCTAACCCTAATCTTGATCTAATTTAAACCATAAAATTGATCCTAACCCAAAATTTTATTGAAGAAATTTAACCCTAACTCTAATTGAATTCTAATTGAATTTGAATTCAATCCTAACCCTAATTGAATCCTGATTGAACTATAATTCAATCCTAACCCTCACCTCAACACTAAGCCCAATTAAATTGTAATCCTAATCTTGACACTTACCTTAATTGAACCCTAACCCTAATTAAACTCTAACCCTAAATGGAACCTAACCCTAACCTAAACCCTTACCCTAATTGAAGCTTAACCATAATTAAACTCTAACCCTAATTAGACCCTAACCCTAACCTTAACCCTTATTGTAATTGAACCCTATAACTAATTAAACTCTAGCCCTAATTAGACACTAACCCTAATTGATCCATAACCCTAAACTCTAATCCTTATTGGACCCTAATTCTAATTGAACCTTGATTGAACCTTAACCCTAAACTTAAGAATAATCCTTATTAAACTCTAATCCTAATCCAAATTGAATGCTAGCCCTAATCAAACTATAAGCCTAATTTTTTTATTGAACCCTAACCCTAATTAGACTCTAACCCTTACCCTAAACCCTTATTGAATTATTTT
Source organism: Sequoia sempervirens (assembly GCA_007258455.2). Taxonomy (NCBI): domain Eukaryota; kingdom Viridiplantae; phylum Streptophyta; class Pinopsida; order Cupressales; family Cupressaceae; genus Sequoia; species Sequoia sempervirens. Next base: position 19,312 of record VDFB02172568.1, read on the forward strand.
TAGTTTTAGGATTGGAGTTACGGTTAGGGTTGGGATTACATTTAGGGTTAGGGTTATTGCTATAGTTAGTTTAGGGTTAGACTTATATTTAGGGTTAGGGTTGAGGTTGGAATTAGGGTTAGGGTTAGACTTAGAGTTAGGGTTAGGGTTAAGGTTGGAATTAGAGTTAGGGTTATGATTAGTTATAGAATAAGAGTTAGGGTTAGGGATAGAGTTAAGAGTTAGAATTAGTGTTAGTTTTAGGATTGGAGTTATGATTTGGATTAGGGTTACATTATTATTATTCATACTTTTAAAAATAGGGTTAGGGTTAGGGTTAGGGTTAGGGTTAGGGTTAGATAGGTTTAGAGTTAGGGTTGTGGTTTAAAATAATGTTTGTGTCACGATTAGGGTTATATATTGATTGAGTTAGGTTTGGTGTTAGAATTAGTCTTAGTGTTAGGGTTAGGGTTAGGGTTAGAGAGAGTTAAAATTAGTGTTAGTTTTAGGGTTGGAGTTAAGGTTAGTGTTAGATTTAGGGTTAGGTTTAGAGCTAAAATTAGTGTTAGAGTTAGGTTTAGGCTTAGGGATAAGGATAGGATTTGAATTATGGTTAGGGTTACAATTAAAATTAGTGTTTGGATTAGGGCTAGAATTAGGGTCATGTTTAAGGTTGAGGTCAATACTATGGTTAAGGTTAGGGTTAGAGATAGAACTAGATTTATGATTAGAGATAGAATTAGATTTAGGGTTAGAGTTATGGTGCAAATTATAAGTGCAAACTTATGGAAGTTGAAATGCTACAACCAAGAAGTAATCGCCACAGCCAAGAAGAAACTACCAACTGCACATCAAATATATCCCATGCATTTTGAATGTACACAGACTCATTGCTTTCACTATAGAGCACCTCTCGACATAAGCAGCATATATATTTAATAATATATATAAATTGTCTTCAACATTTGCTTATTTTTCTATTTTCTTGTTTTATGCAATATTCAACATCAAATAAAATATAATTCAAGACACCATATACTACCAAATAGTCAAAGTTTAATGATCCTATTTCTTTGAGGATTGCACACAATGCAAAATAAAAGCCATATGTAGACATTGAATGTTGAATTAAACCGATAATACATTCTTATAATGAATTATAAAATATGACCAAATATAACACTTTATTTTTCCTTTATCACCCCATCTACAAATTATTTGACTTTATGCCAAAATAATACTTCTCAAGCCTGTAAATAACTACCTCCAAACAATAAAATTTTCCTTTTGTGAAATAATCAAAAGATTTAAAATCGAACTATGCACTTACACAGAAGGAAAAATGGTTTGTTAATGTCCTCTCATATAAACTCAATTCCATATGTATTCTTACTTTCACTAAGGAAAAATTTGCAACAATTTGCGTCATAACAAGCCCTTCTAGCAACAAGCCCTCCAATCAACTTGTATCGCAGACTGGACTTGTCCAATTGCACATAATCTCCTATGACACCTTTAAAATTTTGACCACCACTTTAAAAAATAAAACAATTTCTTACCTTAAAACTCCACCAAAATCAACCTAAACTTTGAATCCTTTTCAAGACTTCTTATCGATGTGAAGGGATCGAAGCAGCGTATAGAGAATTCTGCAAGGTAGTCCGACCTTGCAAAAACTCTGGAAGCATAGGTGGTATTTCACCAATATGCATATCTTGAAGTCTCCAATTGATTCTTTCTTTGTTATTTGTTGTTTCTAATATTGAGACTCATATTGATTGGTGTCCCTAGGTGTCAACATTTCTCCAACATCCATGCTCTATGTTGTTCAAAGATCAATAACTATTGCAGATTTCATTATTTTCACGTCATTGTATATATTTCAACATCTACGCATCCTTTTGTTGAAAATATTGTCATTGACGTCAAAGAAGGAATCATATTGTTGCTATCAAAAGAAAGAAAATCAGATTGCACCATTCCAATGAAGTTTATGAGATTTGAAAATTAAATTATTCTTTTAATGAGGCCGACCTCATAAGACAATAAAGGAATTAATAATAAAATTATTTTAATGCTAGTCAACCTGGTAAATTGTGGTGCCTACATTGGAGAATAAATATTATATTAAATAAAGTCAACCCTTTGGAAAGAGACACATCCTTTCCTTGTAGCCGACCCCTTTAGAGTAATCGACCCTCTTGGGAAATTAAATAAATTTATTTTATTTTTAATTCAAGCCAACCCCATTTTGAAGGATCACCTCTCTTGGGTGAAGAGACGTGAAATGGTATAAAAAGAAGATGAGTGGGGGAAAATAAGGAAAGTGGAAAATGTAAAATCAATTCTATAAAAAGCAGATTTATGAGTGTATAAAAAATGTTTTGAGAAGGAAAATATATTGTGAAGGAATGTTACAAGCAAATTTGTGAAGGAGAGGTTATGTGTTGAAAAAGATCGCATCAGTTTTTTGAAAGAGAGTGTATCATCTACAAGAAGAGTTTATGAAGGAAATTTAAATGATCATCATCCATTGAAGAAGTTCACTTGGAGGTTGGTGCTTTCTAAGAGAAGAGATTGTTGTCTCTTACTAATTTGGTGCTTAGTAGTGGGGATTGGTGCCTCTAGTAGGTTAGTGCCTACAAATTGCTTAGCGGTGGAGAATGGTGTCTCCAATAGGTTGGTACTTTAGATTTGTAAGATTTTTTTTTGGTGGATTTGGATAGTAGATCCAAGCAGTCCTTCTTCATGGTTTCTCTCAAAAGGGTTTCTATGTAAATCTTGTGTTCTTAATTGTGTGGATCTTTTTTTCTTGCTTTTGTTGTGGTTGTTTTTGATATGATAAGCAACATTTACAGGGTGATGTACCCTTTTGCTGTTGTTCTTGCTTTTGTTGTGGTTGTTAGATTTAATAATAAGTAAAATTTTATCTTATATTGATTACCCCTTCCCCCCCCCCTCTCAATATAAGTATGTGCTCTTCACCCTTAGCAACATATGTCATTCTAAAACTATTTAAGCACCAATTTCTATCCTCCTCTCTTTGTGCACAACAATTACCTTTCTCATCACCCACTCTGATACCATATTAAAATGGTGATCAAATTGCACAAATTCTATCATGAATGCATAGAAGAATGAAAAATTGAAACTAATATTCAATTGGATGATTTTACATTCATATGCATCGGCTTATAAAAGCCACAAGTTTCTCATACAAATTACCAAAACAACCTACAAGAATAACTAACCAAACTACTAACAATATTTATTTAATACTATTTATTCATTTAAACTATAAACTAACCAACTTAATGTAATATTCCAACAGTTATGAGAAATAGTTTTCTTGAAATAGGGGCCATAATCTTTTCCTCTTGTAATTCTTGTCTTACTGAAAGCTCTATATTTCATGTGATTTCCTTGGTGGTCATTGGAGTTTTTGGGTTTAATTTTTTTGACAACATAAATGCAATCTTTTATTTTTCAATGTGTTAAAACAAGTTTTTGTTGGTAATTCTTCATGTCCCAATTAATCAAGAAATCAATTTGTGTCATCCATTTAGTTCATTGGTTTTTCAATGGATTCAAAACAAAATTTGTCTCAATTGTAATGTCTCTTGAATTATATTTCCATGAGTCATTGAGGTAGTATGAAGTGTTGCATTCTTATATGTCACATTTACACCATTGTAATTCATCTATATTTTATAATTGAAGCACTTTCCATTTTACCATTCGTTTTTCTCAAAATTTATCTAAAATTTATGCTTAGTTAACTTCTAATCCTAAGACCGACCCCAAGGTTCTTCCCTATATTCCTCATAGGATGCATATTGTCTTAGGCCTCACTTATTTTGAAAATAATTATTCGTTCCTTTCCTATTATTGAGAACACATGTGTTTCAATATTGAATAAATTTTATAATAATGGATGTTTGCTTCAATTCTTCAAGCAATTCATTCAAAAATTTGGAGTTTGTTGGTGTTTCAATTCACACCTCTGGAATGCGGATTGGAAATAGACAACTATGTACAGTTAGACTGCTCTTCAAATTAGGAGGGGAAGCTCCCTCTTCACTGATTATGCTTAAAAAGAAATACTAAACTAATTGCCAATCTTTTTATCTCAGCTGAGAGCACAAGGTTATAAAACTCTTTGCATCATACCTGAGGTTTTCTCTAGTTTCGTAAACTTTCAACTACAAATAGGTCTAAACTAATGACACTTATAATTACTCAAGTAAATTTAGAGCCTGAGAATTAGAAGTAAACAAGGAATGATTGATAACACAAAAATTTAAATAAACTCGCTTCTAGAACACACTTGAAGGCTCATTTTACTTTCGAGATGTATGCTGAAATAAAGATTATGCAAGGCAAACATATAAAATAAAATACTGAAAGTATTGAGATAGTAGATCGGAGCAAAGTAGGCATAAGATTCCCTTTCTCAAATTTTATCAGCAAATACACTTCTAGGACAACAGATTCTAGCAAAATAGGCATACAATATGCGATCAAACCAGATTACACTTGACAAAGTTGAACAGACACTGAATAACAAAGTAGCAAGCAAAATAGGCTCAACAAATTTGCTATCACAACAACAGTTAAAAATAAATGGGCAAGGTTGCCCTTATTTATACACAAACAAGTAGGAAACCCTAAAATCTCCTTATTTTTAACAATTAGTCTTGCCAACATGCAAGCTTTATTTCTAAAAATAAACAAAAGATAACTAATAGTTAACTAGACTACAATCAGTTAATTGAAAAATCTCCAACTATGCGTTTGATATTTCCAAAGAATGGATATGCATGAAAGAGAACAAGCTAAACTCAGAAAAAACCTTGAGTTAACTGTTGCTCTTAGTTCTATCCCTGAAAATATTGTATGCTCCAATTGATAGTTCACTGATTGATAATTTTGGCAGCTCTACAATTGGAGTGATGACCTTTGTTTCTTCTACAGCTTTATGCTTTTGATGCTTCTCTTGATTTTTTCAATGGAAGAGTATTGTATGATGAAAACTGTGAAGTTTGATTGTAAACACATCTATGTTCAAAAAGTTTTGCACAAGAGCTAAAAAAATATCATTGATTTTTCTCCAGAAAAAAGGCATATTTTTGAGAAAAAGCTGAGGTCTAGGCTTTGTAGATAATGTCGTTCTAAAGAGACCCAGATCGTCAAATTTTGAAAAATCTATTTTTTTTCCGAACATGTGTGATTTCCTAGAAAATAGGGATCGACATGCAACTTTTTAAAATTTTCCAATCTTCAAGAGGAATGAAAAACAAGTAGACCTAGATCGATGAAACTTGAAAATTTTGACCACTTGTTTTTGAAATGTGATGCCCTAGAAAAACAGACCATGGAAAAGCGTGTCTCTATGCTTCCCAATCTCGAATCCTTGAAGAACATTGAAAAATTACTTCGTTTTAGCCTCCAAATCTTGATGAGAAGAAATTTTTGTCTCTCTTCCTCTAGATGTCAACTTGTAAAATATGAAGAATGAATGCCCAAAAGCCTCTTGAATAGAGTTTCGAGATGAAAAAGCACTTTGCACACAAAACCCTATTATTTTGGAGTCAATCCACGAAGATAGAAACTATGCATGCAAAAATTTGACTTCGTTTGCATCAAACAATGACTTCCTCTTTTATAGCTGCAAAAAGTATGAATGCAAAAACATACACTTCCAATGTCATCATCAAACACGTAAAACCTCAAAAGTGTTAGCCATTTTTCAAATTTTCAATTGTTTTGCATCCGACGAAGCCTGCCTCTGACTTTGACGATCCGACAAACTGGTACTACCAATTGATAAACTCTATTTGACCATGGCAGTTTCATGTTTGACCACTGCTGAAGTGATCCTCGGCTTTGTTTCAGCATCCAACGATGTTTGATTGTGATTGCATACCCCGAAAGTAGCTGACAAACGCTAACTTGGAGAAAACACAGCCGAGGTCAAAAAGTTTCTAAGTGTTGAGATGTTGGGCGCCCCCCTTGAAAAAAGGCGCCCTTCCTCTCCAGTGTTAGTTTATTTTTTGAGATTTTCAACTTTTTGCATTTTCTATTTCGCGTGAAGCCAACTACCCTTGTTCGAACATTGCTTTTCGCTAGCTGGTGAATGGAAAAGACTGAAAGTCAATAATTTTGGCAAGCCTAATCATATATGAGTTGAATGGTACCTTTTTCCAGCCTCCATTGATGCATCTAATTTATTCTGTAAAAGCCAAAAATGGGCTAACAAAGGAATTTTGGATGTTTTTTGAAAAAACGTGAAAAATTTTCTAAGAGTTGAGGACTTGGGTGCCCTCCTTGAAAAAAGGCACCCAACCTCTCCAGAGATAGTTTTTTTTTTTTCAACTTTCCTCGCCAGTCATTCACCACCTTTGTCGACTGCATTGACCGTTGTTGCTGACTACGACCATGTTCCCCGTTGTACGTGCATGATCAACGGAAGTGAGAAAAATGACTAAGGCATTGAAGCCTAGGCGCCTTCCTTGAAATAAGGCACTTGGGTTTACCAAACCTACACTTGCACCTACATTTACACCTACACTTGCACCTTTTGAACAGAATGCAAGTTCCGTATAAAGAATCTTTGTCCCTTGTTAGGCTAGTTCAGTAGCCGCTTAATATTAAGATGCTTTGCAAGCGCCGTGTTGCAGTGTTGTTTCAGAAGTACACGTGCACCCATACGTAGCTAGTCTACTTGTTATGTGGGCCCCATAGAATTGTAGGGGCAATTTCTTTTAATTGGAATGTTAGATTACTCTTGGGTGGGAGGGAATAGTGTAATAGGGACAAGATATTTGAATTGGAAGGTCAGATTACAATTCTTGAATGTGGAAACCAAGGATGGAATGAAGGATGAAGGAAGCAACCAATACTCATCTTACCTACCCAACCTTACCTACCTTAACACCACCTACACTTGCACTTGAGACTTTGAATCTGACACCTACCAGCTGGTCATCCTCCATTGATGACCTTGGAGGTCTTGATTTATCTTCTAAAAAAGAGAAATAGACCCACCAGAGAAAAATTGACTTTTTGACGATTCTGACTAGACCAACCTGATTGGGACGTATTTTCAACCAATCAAAATCAATTTGAGCCCTCCATGCAAAGACTCTATTTTTAGACATTTTCCTAAAAGTAGGACCGAAAAACTGAAGTCTGGGTTTTGTAGACAATTTTGTTCTGAATAGACCCAAATCATCAAATTTTGAAAAATCTGAAGATTTCCTGAACATGTGTGATTTCCTAAGAAATAGGGGTCAACATGCAAATTTCTATTTTTAGAAAATTTTGCTAGCATCCTTTTGACAACCCAAAAAAACCCTATGGCCTGTTTATTTTTTAGAAATTTCTAAAAATAAAAAAATTTCTATTTTTAGAAATTTTGACCTTTTTTACTTTTGACGACCATTTTTACAAAATGCCTTAATGAAGCAAAAAATTTAATTTTGGGTACAACAGAGTTATGAGGCATGATTAGTAATAGATTTGAGAAATTCACATGGATGAGGTCATATTATGTCAATAGAAAAAAAAAAAAACTTGATTTTAAACAAGATTTATCTAGGCTTTGGCATTGACTTTCAATTCAAAACAATGAACAAAAAGGTTCCCCAATAGATGCAAATAAAAATGAGGTTTTTTATCCACGAGAAAAGGAAACTTCCAAACTTAACTCACATAAAAGTATGAAGTGCTCAGTTAAATTTCAAGCTGGCCCTACACAATTGTGTTTTATAGCATATTTTGAATTTCTATAATCAACAACATATAGATGACCCAAATCTCGTATATTTTAAGATTTTTTCTACTAATACTTGAGAAAGAGGACTTCTAAAATTAAATTAGGCGTGCATCTCAAGATGGGAGAGATTTCAAAAGCTTGAGAACTATTAAAATATGGGGGAACATCACTTGTTACATCAATGACATTACTATTAGTTAAACAGACCATGCGTTTGAATTTATATAATTATCAATGGATGATCCAAATCTGATTTAGTGCTAAATTTTGCTTACCAATACTTGAGAAAGAGAACTAAAAACAAATATAAGATGTATGGATCTTAAAATAAGAGATAAGGTTGAGGACTATTATAAAGAACATCAGAAATGATAATATTACTATTCAACGACAGTACAATGCCATTAATACATAAAAGCTGGTTAGGGAGTGGTCAATAAGGCATCAAAATGAAGAGAGAGTAGGTTAGTTGTAAAATTTACGTGTAACAATCTTACCTAAGACATTCTCAAAGCTTGTGAGCTGATTTTATTTGAGTAAATCTGTTTTTTTAAATAATGTTGTTTAAGGGACTTTTAATTATTGGTGATTAATAACTAGGTTAGCTCCAAGGCCATTTATAGAGACTCAATTAGACTCTATCAAATATAAATCCATGTGATTGAATCAGGCTTGCAAGACAAAGTTATGATTTGAACTTAATAACTCTAAATTTGAAAAAAAATTTAAGAACTGAGATAATTATATTGATATGTTGCCCACCAACTAAAACATGTGTCATGCTTAGCTAGTTAAGATGGAATACTGACAAATTCTACAAACTTATTTTACCCTGTGAACTTGGACAATGGCAAAAATTACTATTTAGCACTGAGAATAAATGACACAACAAAATATTCCATTTGAGCACTGAGAATAAATGACACAACAAAATATTCCATTTGAGCACTAAGGGTAAATGACAGTATTCTTTCTATGATAAAAATAATCTGAATGTAAGTGTATTAATTCCAATGCATTACACTTTGGACTTTTGGTCATTTAAGAGAAATGTATTTTTCTAATCTTAATGCCCACTTGAAATGATTTTTTAAGGTTAAAAATAGTAGCATCAAGAAAACTGTACTATCTATATAGTTATCATGCTTTTTCAAAATATTGGCATCAAAGTCATCAGATGTACATGAAATGATATGCTAAGACCATTCAGAGATCACTTTCAAAGAGTAAGGTTCTCTTATTTAATAAACTACCTATTTTTATGCAACGAATTTTTTATTAGTTCAGGCTCAAAATAATGTACAACCCTCAGAATGAATTCCTGCTTTATTATAATATACCCACCAGGATTCAGGCTCAAAATAATGTACAACCCTCAGAATGAATTCCTGCTTTATTATAATATACCCACCAGGAAGTTATCTTCCTTGCTATAAATGGATCCTTCTTACATGTTACAACCATCTCTTGAAAACACAAATGCGAGCCATACATGTTACAGCCATCTCTTGAAAACATGAATGTAAGCCATTTTCACCAGCTGGCCAACAAAGAAGTAACCCAAAATAGCTATAACCAAAAAACCAAAGTACGAAAATGGCAAGTTCTCCATCCCCATTATTTTGCCAATCACAGTAAATGGAAATGCTATGCCGATTGCAGATATTATCACAGTTGCACATATCAATGGCCATGATGCCCTCCTTTGAATGAAAGGAATTTTTTCTGTCCTCATCATGTGGATGATGAGAGTTTGCATAAGAAGTCCCTCCACAAACCAGGCTGAATGAAAAAATCCTTCTCTGGCCGCTACGTTTGCATCATAATACCAACATATAAAAAAGAATGTAATAATATCAAATATGCTACTTATGGGACCATTCCATAACATAAAAGTAGCTACATCATTTGCTGACCATTGGTGGGGTATTTTAACATATTCTGGATCCATTTTGTCCCAAGGAATGAAAATTTGGCTGATGTCATAAAGGAGGTTTTGGGTCAAGAGCTGCATTGGTGTCAAAGGATCAAATGGAAGACAAGCAGTTGCAACAATCACAGAGACTACAGTTCCTAAGTTGGCTGCAACTGCCATTTGTATATATTTCATGCTATTGCCATGTGTTATTCGACCACGTTCAACTCCAGCAACGAGAACATTAAGGTCCTTTTCTAATAGAATTATTTGAGCTAGATCTTTGGCAACAGATGCACCTGAATCCACTGAGATTCCCACATCGGCACCTTTGAGAGCTAAGGAATCATTGATTCCATCACCAAGGAAACCCACAATGTGATTTCCCATTTTCAGTGACTCAACTACCTGCAGCTTTTGTATGGGTGTGAGCTTTGCTAAAACAGTCACCTTTCTAACAACATCATGGAAGCTTTTGTCCTCGAGCAATGCAAGCTCAGGCCCAGTAATAACATGTGTTGTGCGTATGCCAACTTCTTTGCAAACTTTAATTGTAACAGGAAGAGTGTCCCCTGTCAATACCTTAACCTTGACGCCCTTTTCTGCAAGTTGCCAAAGAGCCTCCTTGACAGATTCCTTTGGGGGATCAAAAAATGCTAGATAGCCAATGAACACCATGTTCTCCTCGGCAGTATCATCGCAGCTGCTTTCTGAGATGACCTGAAACAAGATGACCATTTAAGGAAAACCAAGAGGAAAATAACATTCCTTTGCCTTCTTTAACTTTCATATCATTACTTGAAAACTGTTCAGTACTCATTGTCTATGTAACATTTTTTTCCTTCTATTATGTATGTTTTATTATTATCAAAATTGTCAATGCCAACAAGAATATATTCAATAATTATCAAAATTGACAACGCCAACAAGAATATATTCAATAATATTAATTGTCAAAATTAACAAGCATCAAAATAGTGATTGGACACAAGAAAATTTACTACTTCAATAAAAGAGTACATAGTTTTTTATAAAACATCAGCAAAATTGATATCTCATCTCTCACCATAGCATATCCAGAAAGAAAACAAGTACTTATAAGAGGTGGAAGAGAAGAGGAAGTTTCTTCAACTATCTTCTCTTCTAGGCATGTTTCAATTAAAGAATAAAAAATTATATATACAAAAGACCTGCAAGACCTAGAAACTTCAAATAGACTGTGTCCTCTAATATGTTCTAACTAAAGAATATAATGCTGTCTATAGAAAAGGCCCATAGACCTACAAAATTACAATAGATTATCCTCAAGTTGTGATCATAGCAGCAAAAATCGTTGGGGGGAAAAATCGGCAAACGAAAGGTATAAGATTTTTTTTTAAATCAGATTTAAAAAACATAAAAAATTGTAGAAAAAGAGAAACTAATTTTTTTAAAAAAATTTACAGGCATTTCCATAGCATAGAGATATAGAGAGAAAATAAAATAGAGTTTAGCCTATGAAGGATTTTGTTGTTTATATTCGTATCGCTGATAACATTGCATTGCACAAAGCATACTTCATAGTGCATAAATAATGACTAGATGATTACAGTTGATAAAATTTCAATTACAATATAGTTTGTACAAAGTCAACCTATAAACTAAGTACAAAGTTCCAAAAAATCAAACGTAGCCAATGACTCTTGCTACTACAAATAGAGCTACGCTAGGGGGCTGCAGGTCCTGATGATGAAGCTCCCGGTTTAGAGCCTCTCCTACGTCGTTCAACCTCGTGACTATCCAAATTGGCCTCTAGGATCTCAAAATCCTCAGGCTCAAGAAAGTCATTAAAAAGACAGTTTTTCTTTGTTGAACAAACATCATAAATTATAAAACAGGAATCAACTATTTCATATTTGTGATTTAATAGTACTTGCGATTTCTACAACAACGTCAGAGAACTATATGACGAAGCAATTGCAAAGTTCAAGTTAATAGGTTTTGAATCAAATAGCTCAAGATAGAGTAATAGAAAATGCTTTTGAAACAAAATCTTAAATCTCAAAGGACCACAAATGATATTGAAATGTTCTCATTGATAACTATTTTAGCAGATTTGTAAAAGAGTAGAGTGTTAAATTTTTCCATAAGATAATAAAAACCTGCTAGTACAAAAGAAGAGAGCAACTATTTGAGCCACAATTTTAGCTATTATTATTCAAGTAAAATTTCCTTGATTTTGTGTATAAGTGGATGACGGAGTTAAAAACATTGATGGACTTTGAGTTGAGAATTTGAGAAATTATAAGTACAAGTTTCAATGGAAAATCAATGCATGAGGAACATTCCCTTTCAATGGGATAGTTGCTACTGAAATCTATCTAGATCGTTAAAGAGAATATATGAGGCCTACTTCTAGAGGGATTAAGATAAGCCCACTAGACTAGGGCATGACCTCTCTCAAAGCATGCATTAGTTTTCCTAATACCTATTTAACATGCATGGAATGCTACATTATATATGTCTAAAGCATTCATGTACTGCTATTGTATTCCTTGCAGGCCTTCAAAAAACCTCCATGTATATGACAATCCTAAATGGAATGTAGTTCTCAAACAAGTGCAAGGCATCTGCATTTAAGCAGCAAGTTTCACCAATTAACAAAGCACTAAGCTTGCAGAACATATAGGAAATTTAAATTTAACCACAACAATCCTTCATTTTGATATAAAATACTGCTACAGTTAATTTTTTCGGCACTACAAGCTGATTTTTATCTTTCTAATAGGAACCATTCTGCTTCTGGTTCCACAATGTCTATATAATATTATTTATATACTTATGCTTCCCACTTGATTATACAATTGTCACTACCCTACCCACTTGTCATTAAAACTTGATGGCTAGTGTCAAATTGAAGCTCCAAATTATCACTCTTTGTTAGCATTTGAAAAGGAAATTTGTCCCAACCTAACCTTGATAATCTAAACAACCACCTCAGTATTATTGTTGACAATTGAAATGTTAAAATTCTTTTGAATAGTTGGGATCACAAGAATTCAAATAAAACAAACCTCTTTAGGTTGATATCAAGCCAATAGAGTTTCGTTTCAGTTTAGTCTCGCTTTCTATATTTACTTTTGGCGAGTACTCTTATAAGGTTCATATATGTTAAAAAAATAAGATAGAAGCTTTAATTAGTATTTATGATATTGTCCACTATTTCTCACTAAATCGTGTATTTGGATGTATATACATGGAAAGCATTACTACAAGCCAAGGCAAATGAAAGTAGTATGGAATATAGAGGAAAAAGCAGCGCATCTCTTAACCATTCCATGTTAATGTCCTTAACTTCAAACATAGAAGCCTACCAAAGAAAGTGTCTCTATTTTAATGTCCTTAACATCTATTAGAAATATACGTTCATTTAAAGTTGCTTACCTGTGATTTGCCTCAACAACTTGATGAAATCTAGCGAATCTTTGATGGTGAACCACGTCCCAATGACCAATGCTCAGTTCTATGCTAAAAATCAATGAAAAAATGATTAAATAGAGATTTCATGCAGTTAGGGTTTCACGATAGGTTGGTTGGGTAATTTTTTTGCAATTTAAACACTTAAAAATCATTGAACATCGTTGAAAATTATGGCTGATTAAATCGGGATTTTTTGGGGAAAAAATCGTTTCAACCGAAGATTTTTTAAACATCAGGATTTTTGGGATTTTTTGAGGATTTACGCTTCTGTGGTTGTGATTACTGTTCAAAATGCTTCAAAAACAGTGAAGAGAAAAATGAGGTGTCTGTGGTCACATACCTAAAAAAGATAGATAGAAACTAGCATAGGTCCTATAAGTCACTAAATCTCATCTCAAGATGAACTAAACATCCAAAGATGAAGTGCCCTTCCATCTATGCCTCATTAAAGGAGCAAAGCCAACAAAATTGGCTGCTGCTCAGAAATGTAGCAGTCTGTCCCTAACCTAAATTGATGAGAACTGAGGATAAACTTGAGCCTGTGTGACCAATGATGCCAGAGCAGTCTAGCTGGGTAACAAAGTGATTTAATATTCAGCAAAAGTGTTTTGATTGGAAAGCCATCTTAGGACTAAAAGATCCAGGATGTACTACCTAGAATCTGGAATGAAGCTCCTGCAGACGTTATTTCTATTTCTAGCATTATTCTCTCCCTTAGAGCAAAGAGGGCCAGGAATCATATCGAGGAGGGTTGATGATCAAGATGTCAATTGTCTATAACTGCAGTTCCAAATAGTGTCTCTGATTGGACTGGCCCAAGGATATGACCCTCTTTGAGAAGCAAAAATCCAAATATTGTTATCTATCACACCTTGAGGTTTCCGTTTGGAGCAATGCTTGCTATCATTCTTACCATATGGAGTTAAGTGATGATTCTCAAAACAATCTCAAGACGGGGACACACCTCAAAATCTTAATGTACAATATTCTGGAAAACAATTTGTTTGCATTAATTACCCATTGGAAGACAGCCCTTCACACAAGCAGACTCCCTATGTCCTAGAGTAGGGCCCCAAGTCCTTGAACCATAAAAAAACTAAGGGTTTTGACAATTGATTCAAATAGCTTTGTTTTGGATGGAGTGTTCTCGAAATGAAGCTTAAAGTACTTCCTCTTAAGAATGGGCTAATTCCTTATATATACAAGATTGAGAATCTGAGATATAGGTATCATGCTGAAGGCGGAGCCAAGGAATTGTACTCCCCAAAAGGTATATGCCATGTAACTACTACTTGAATGCTTGCTATCATTCTTACCATATGGAGTTAAGTGATGATTCTCAAAACAATCTCAAGACGGGGACACACCTCAAAATCTTAATGTACAATATTCTGGAAAACAATTTGTTTGCATTAATTACCCATTGGAAGACAGCCCTTCACACAAGCAGACTCCCTATGTCCTAGAGTAGGGCCCCAAGTCCTTGAACCATAAAAAAACTAAGGGTTTTGACAATTGATTCAAATAGCTTTGTTTTGGATGGAGTGTTCTCGAAATGAAGCTTAAAGTACTTCCTCTTAAGAATGGGCTAATTCCTTATATATACAAGATTGAGAATCTGAGATATAGGTATCATGCTGAAGGCGGAGCCAAGGAATTGTACTCCCCAAAAGGTATATGCCATGTAACTACTACTTGTTATCTCATGAAGAGGAAATGAAGCCTCAATACAGCCTTTTGGTGAACTTTTAAGGCATGATCCTAGATTGTAATGCCTCTAGTGTTTGCAGTTGCATAGTTGTGATTTTGGACTTAGAATTGTTGATCGATATACTTTATTATATTGCATCAAGGTGTTCTCAGCATGTTATTTTGTATTGGCACCAAGATAATGGTACATATTTTGAGATGCATGTGATATCGTTATGGTTAGATATGATAGTAGCTTTACTTGGATTCATCTTTATACACACACACACACATGTTGTGAATGGATGCTTTCATGATTGTATGAATTTTGGATGCACTGATTTGCATGTTATATGATGATGATGTACCCCATTGGGTGATTATGTTGTGCCTTGGCTACTATATATTGAGCAAGTACACTTGATGTGTACATTGAGTATGCAGGTATAGGGTTATTTCTCCACTTGAATATGTAGATCTAAGTTATTCCCTAGCGATGGTTATTTTGGGAGATATCGCGTTGGGCCTTTGTCATTGTTGTTTCCTTATCATACTCAAATCGAGTACAAAATGTGTCATGCATGACCTACATAAACACGGATCCGAATTGGAGGCAATTTAGGAGTCCATTCATTTTGCAGGTTACCAACTTACCCATAATTACATGATTTTAATTTAATGGTTTAATTCCCTTTCGATCGTAAAAATGTTTCGATGAATTAATTATTGCATATTATCTAGTTGAAATGCTTTTGGGAAATTGGAAAATATTTCATTGAATAAATTTAATTAGCTTCATTTTAAAGTTGCAAGCAAGGAAGTGATTTAAACATTTTAATTTATCATAAAATACATTATGGGGGAAAAGGGATGTAAATTGTGAATAAAGAAAAACTGGAAAATAAGAACAACAAAAAAAAGAGGCATAAAGGAAAAGAACTTAGTCTATTATTTCATTCTTGCATTTTGGGAAGGAAAAATAGCTCTCAAACCATCTCCTTTTGAAATTTGAAAATGGGTGGAGATTGCTTGCCTTGAATTGTATGAACTTGGTGATTACATTGGAGTTGAAGGAATAGAAGATATTGCATTGTGTAAGTGTTCTTGCTTCATTAAATTGTGTGAAATTGAAGAAATCAAGAATTGTTTGAAATTCAAAATTAAGGTAAATCTCTTCCTTTGCTTTGTTTCTTGAATTCATTTGAAGTTTGAATGCATGCTTACCCTTAAGGTAGCATATGGCTTCCCTTTCTAAATTGATTTTCATGCAAACAACCAGATTTAATTAGTTTTAGAATTTTTTTGAAAATGTCAATTTTGTGCCCTTACTATGGTAAAATTTTCTCAAAATCCTAGAAATGTGAATTTGATTTCATAGAATGGTTGTTGTTCACACTAGAATCAAAAGGGTATGTTTTGTTTTTTGAAAATTTTAGCAACAAAAAAATAAAAAATCAAGCTTTCATTAATGGAGTTTTGAGGAAATTCTATGGTTTTCTTGTCAAAAATAAATTAGAAATTTGAATTTTAGAATTGAATTTGAATGAATTGGAATAGGGGAATTCATGTCTCCTTTATGAATTTTCGATGTTAATGTTTTAAAATTATGTTCAATTGTTGATGCCACTTTTGTGCATTATTTTTCGTGCCACACTCAAAATTGTGTTGAGTCATGACAAACCTAGGATGTAGGTATAGAGAGAGTAGTATGGGAGTGGCTCCCAACATTTGTCGAGGTCCAAAGTGATTGAAGATAGGATGTAATAAAAATTAGCCAAGATGTCAATGTCATGGAGCTTCTAAAGGCTCAATGCGAGCAGTATGTCACACTCAAGAAGTAGTTGAATCTTGTCAATTGGGTAACCCCGCCTTACCTACAAGAGGTGAACCCAATCTCGCTTAGTCGGTACCATAGGTTATTGCAATGACACTCCCTACCTCATCTCTAGGACCTCATCCTTGTTGCCATTGGATTTTGTATCCAATGTGGGTACCTATCCTTAGCTAGCTTGCATGTTTGTGGTTGTGTGATTCTTGTATGTTCATATCTGTTTTGTATGCACCGTGGTTGGTGTGTGTAAGCCTTACTCCCATGTTTGGTGCGTGTACTTGTGGCCCTTGCGACTATTTGCTAGCACAGTGGGGTGGACCTAAGAGTACCACATAGTTGGGTAGCATGGAACCACTGTTGGGGATTAGTGGATCCATTGTAGAGCTTCACAACCGTGATCAAGGATGGGAAAAGGCTTTCATTATTTGTTATTTAGTTTTGGCTTTTATCTTGTAAAAATGTATATTGTAGGACATTTGAGTCCTATCAAATTGCAATAAACTTTTGGAACCTCTAAGTGGAAGGATTGTAAACCGACCACATAAGTGACATTCATGATTATGATTATGTTTCTTTTACCGTGTCTCAGCATTGGTATTGAACATGCATGTCGTTTTATATACTTTTTACCAATATTATGATGGAAAAGAATTGACTAGAGCACATTTCATTTTGGGTTTTGTTGATGTGATTTTTGTGACCGCACCAATCAGCAGAACAAAGTTGTCCGAAGGCTACTCCATTCTCTCTTGATCAAAGAATCCCATACGCTAAGATTGTCAGAAAGTTCGTATGTTCAACTCCAAGGTTCCGAAATGCTTTGGAATACCCTCAGTAGGTTCGTTGTGATTTGTTGTTTTTTTACGAGGGGACTTACACAATTGTTCAAAGGTTTGCAGTTGACAACAAGTTAATGATTTGAAGGGGATTTTGTGCGAATGATTTAGCGTTGATGTATGACTTATCCTAAAACTAACCAGAATTGAACAAAATTGAATGGCTGCAGAGATTTAGAAAATTTAAGTCCTAGTCTAAATGCAAAGGGTATTGAGCTTGGCTTCAATGAACTTCAACCGAACGTTGTTTTGCCTCCTATTGGACAGCTTCAACAAGGTTGGTGCAATCTTCAAGGAAGCGAAAAGATGTTCAAATCATGATTCAACAATGCAAATACCATCAAAACAATGCATGCATACACATGAATCTTGACCGAAGTTAAATTTAAAAGATATTCCAGTTGACCACGCAGGACAAACTCACCATCAGTAAGCTTGTTAGTGGTATGGATTAATGAAGCTCACTCAAATCAAACACAACCACCCATAATTAACTACTTGCATGAAAATTAAGTCCTACTTGAAGTCGAAGGACAAAGAAACCTCACAAACTACTCATGACAAAAGTGGAGTTCACCATCAATGAAATTCTTTTATTATGATTAGCCTTCGTGACAATTTCTTACAAAATTCTCAAAGGGAGAATTCCCCTTCTCCTTCAAACAATGCAATGAAACTATTCTAACTATCTCAAAATGTCTACTCTCTAGTCTAATCTGATGTCCAACTAACTAACTAGTGTACAAATGAGGGGACTCCCCTTTATATAGCTGGCCAATCCAATGGATGGTCCGGATCAAAGTACAATGGACGGCCCAGATTGAGCCACAAAAACCCTAGACAAGATTCACCCTAAAAACCGCCAGAAGGTGGAGTGGCATCATTAATAAGTACAAAAATAGCAAATCCCTCCTTGACCACTATGGGAAATTAATGCCCACTATCCCTCCAGAAGATTCTCGTCCATGACTTTGTTTCCATTGTTCTTCTCTCTGACCGCGTAAGCTACAAACCGGGCCAGCACTGAATCAACCTCCTCCTCTGAAATTGCCGGAGTAAGGTTGAGCTGATACTCAAAAATAGCCACCATCTGCTCCTGCCGATCACAAGACTTTCTCCAAGTCTCAATAGACTCCTGCGTGCTCTGAATGATAGCTGAAAATGTAGAAATGTTCTCAAAGTCAAGTTGAGAAAACATCCTCATCTCGGAGAAGAAAGGTTGCAACCTTGCCTTCAATCCGTCAACCTCCACCTCTTCAGGAGTTAGTCTCTTGGCAAACAACGCATCCAATGTATTAAGGATGCCCTCATGGATATTTCTCATTGCTCTCCTGATCTTAGATGATTCAGCCGTTGCCATGTCGAAGAAACCCTTGCTAGTGAATGCAGCCAAATGCCACCCAAGAAAATCATATCTATCCCCGACCTGGATCACCCCTTCATTGACCAAAGTTTACGTGGGTATGCGCATCAAAGCAGCGAGGCGAGGAATGGTTTTGTCCTGGAATATGAGTGTCACCCCAAGCTTGCTCGATGTTCTCCAAGCGCGAGAGGATACCGGAAGCACTCTGAAAAGAGGAGACAAGATCAGCCATGAATTTCTCCACCTCAGTGCGAACACCGCCTATCCATTTATCTCCCTCCTGAATAGCCCTCTTCACTTCTTCGAGCCCACTAATTGACTCCCGTGGCAGCTCAGGCGGAAGTTCCACCGCTGGGATCTCTTGAGCACATGGACGTGCTAGGGGCTGTACATATCCGACCAACGCCTTATGCTCCTTCTTCAACCTCTTATACTTTTCCTCCTTTCACACCAGCTTGTCCTTCAAAGCTTGGAAGGAATTTTCAGCCTCTTCAACTACCTGTGCTCCAAAAGGACGCCCTAACTCAATCGTAGTGACTGTGTAATTCTCTAGCATCACGTCACCTAAGTCGTAATCCTCCCTTGGAACGGCAACACGGAAAGTGCGCGAACCAACCTCATTAGTTTCCATCCTAGAATATTTCCTGGCTCTCTTCCTTTTAGGTGACTTACTTGTCCTATTCAAAAGTTCCTCCATTTCTACTGCCAAGTCAGCGTCATCTTCCTGATCTCTCCTTATTGCACGTGAGAGCCAATTTAGAGCATTATGCTGAGTGTCGTAGACAATAAGGGGTTGTTCTTCCGTTGCCTCTACTTCACGAACCTCCTCTTGAGCAATATTTGGTCGAGGCTCATCCATCTCCATATGTTGACTGTCCTCCTCAAAAACTGCTTCAAGTGCACGATCAAAGCGGATATCTGTTTCTGTTTCTTCTTCTTCATCTGGCTGATCGACACCTTCAGGAGCATTGGCACCCTGACTGTCCAGTTCTCTTGGAAACGGCTGGTTAACTTCTCCAATTTCGGGCTCCTTATTCACTCTAGCCCTCTGGTCCGCAAACATTGAGACTTCATGTACACTGGAGGATCGTTCCAACAACTGAGTAGGCGATGTCTCTTCTGATCTCTGAGGTTCAGGCTGAATTGGTTCTTCTTACTGTTGCGGCTCCGCAACCTGGGCAATTTGTTTCCTCTTCTTTGCCGACACTGGTGGCCTCTGATCACCCATGAGATTGTACGAGAGGGCAATCGATCTTCTTTTCAACCTATGAACATGCCCATCCACCCAACTCCTAGTAAAGGTCATGACAGGGATAGACAAAGTGTCTAAGTCTGTAATCTCCGGCTCAGCCCAATCCGAGGGTGGGATTGGCGTGTTCTTTATTGACTCGTAGTTCGGGTGTGTAAGTCTGGTATCTTCATCAACTTGATCCAAAACCTGGACCACCTCGCATTCTCTGATCAGCTTCAGGGGCAATCTGGAGAACGTTCTTCTTCTAATTTCACCTTCATCTTGTGCATTTGCCCAAAAATCCTCTAAGTGGGCCTTGTGCCTATACTCTTCACCCTGCACAGTTCCAATTTTCCCCCGAGGATCAAAGTCCTGCCGGCTAGTATGGAGCGTGAGCTGGTAGAACTACAATTCTTCCTCTGCCTCCTTGGCTGCTTGCAAAGAAGGGCACTCCTCAAGCGAGTTTCCCAAAACAATAGGGAAGTGCAAGCCTCCTTTCTTCTTTCTTCTTATAATTTTATCATAGGCCACAAGTTGCCTAGACACCTCAAGCATTATCATTCGATTTGTAGGATACCTTGGCAGTCAATAGGCATATGAATGGTGACCTAGCAGCCTTAAATAGGTAAACTTGGGGAATTGGACAAACCAAAACCCGTACTCTTCGATCAACTCCTGTGCCTCCTTAGATATTCTTTGTTGCAATCTTCCTTGAAGAGTCCTCGTGAGGTACATTGTGAAGGCGTCATTCACCCTCTTGAAATGAGAGGTGCTCGTGAGATGCAACTGCCTGCAAGATTCATGAATCTTGAATTGATTGAAGCCACACCCAATCGGCACCTGGTACGCCAACCCCTTGTATTTCGTCATCCGAGCCAGCATGTAGATAACATACGAACTCATGTAGAACGTCCTCGTTCTCCTTAGATTTTTGAACTGCTCATTGATGTTATCACTTATCATTTGCACCCAATCCACATCCACCTTTCCTTCCAGCACCACGTTAATATAGAAGAACATCCACGGCTCGAATACATATACCTACGGGTTGCCATTAACTCGACTGAGCATCATGATCAAGTCGCAATACTCCTGATTTAGCTCCTTTGAAATAATCTGTTTTGGTAACTTAGCGCCAAGAGGCTTTGGCTTTCTCATCCACGTAGTGTTGATCCTCTCAACACACTTGTCAAAAGATGTGGCATACATTTTATCAGCTTTCTCCTTGGACTTGTATAACATTTTGTCTGTGGCTAGGATCCCGAATGCTTCGCCAATTGCCTCAGCTGTGAAATTAGCTAGCGGCATGCCATCCGGAGAAACAATCGTCCGATAGTCTGAGTTGTAAAAGTTTGCACACTCCATGATAAGCACTGGACATCGAATTGCTGGCGGGAAACCGGCAACTGCATATAACCCACTTTTTACAATGTTATGCGAAGTCACTGTCGGAGGATTACCAACTTGTCCATATATTCTTCTCTTGAAGGCCTCAAGGTTGAAAGAACCGAGGTTGGTGTCCGTCAAATTTCCGAACTTCGACACGAACTTTGATTCTGGAATAAAGGACTTCTTCAACTGCTTGATAATTGCCTGCCTCAAAGCATTTTCTTTGCCAACCTCAACATTTCCAACTTTGACTCCAGCCTTGCTCGTTCCAGCAACATCACCTCGTCTGCTTTCAGCCATCTGCAAAACAAAAAAAGCAAGCATTATAATTCTAACTTTTTAAAATAAGAACTTCGTGAGATGGCTGGCAAATGGAGTTGGCTGCAAAAAGAAAATAAAATTAATAACTCCAGCAGTAGAACTCCAACTCCAAACCTCGAGCAATTTAAAACTTCACACTCTCAGCAACTCGCAGCCACAACAATTTCAGCTCTCCGAAAAAAAATCAATCTCAGCAATCTCAACTTCGGAATTTATCTCAAGTCACAACAACTTCGAAAAATTAAACTTCACTTCTTCTCAGCACTCACTTTTGGCAAATTGGAGAAATAATTTTCTCAACTTCAGCAACTTCGACTTCAGAAATTACTCCTTCTCAGCATTCAACAACTTCAGAAAATATCTGCGGCCTGCTGTCAGCTGCTGAACAATCGTATAAGTACCCTTGAAATACCAGCAAAATCACAACGAACCAACTGAGGGTATTCTATTGCATTATCGGAACCTTGGAGTTGAAAGCATGAACTCACTCGCAATCTTAGCATGTTGAATACTTTGTTCAAGAGAGGATAGAGTATCCGTTGGGGAACTTTATTCTGTGTTGGTGCGGTCACGAAAATCACATCAACAAGCTCCTTTTATAATATTTTTTATTCTTGCAAGTCGAATTGTTCTATTTGTAATGTTCCTAAGGATATTGATCATCTCTTTTTTTATTGTAAGTTTGCCAAGTCTATTTAAACTTTATTATGGGTAATATCCATGGGTAGAACCTTAGTTGCAACACTCGCCAAAAACCCGGCGAGTAAAAAAAATCCCGTGAGTTTTTCCATAAAATGAGTTTTTGCTGCATTTGTACACCAAAAAACTCGGTGAGTTTTTCCAAAAAACCCGCAGGATCTACTAAATACCCAGACGGCCGAACAAAAAGGCATTTGTCTTGTTTCTTTCACTCATTTTCATGCTCTCACTCAGCAAAAACCCTCTCCAAAGCATTGTGCACCTATTTACAGCAATTTTGCATCAAGGAGACGAGATTTGAAGGGCATTTTCATCGAATTTCGAAGGCAAATTGGATTTGAAGGTAGGTTTTTTTATTTTTCTTATTCTTTCCTTTTTTCTTATTTTTTCTTCATTTTTGTTGATTCTATGTTTAAAAATCATCATGAATGTAGTGCGAAAAAGATTTAAATACATTTCAAGACAAGAGTTTTTGATGAATTTTTTTTATTTTTTTACATATTTTATTGATTTTTTCATTTTTTTTGAAATTTTCTTCAAACCCTAGTTTTTTTTATTTTGAATCCTCTTTTTTATTGAATAGCATGTTTACAATCTTAGATTAGCTTACTTTTTTACTAATTTGAAGTAACTTTCAAATTTTTTAAATTTTTTCATATTTTTTTGAAACCCTAGCTATTATTTTCTTTTTTTAATCCATCTTTTTTATGAAAATGTTTAGAATCTTAGATTAGTTTAGATTTTTAGTAATTTAAAGTAATCTCTTTTGATTTAATCTAATTTAACTTGTTTTTAAATTTTCTATCAAAAAACTAACAAGTTGTGCTTTCACTTTGTCATTGTGTGTGTAGGTTAATTGATAATGGCTTCTCATTCTGCATCCAGTTTTACCTCAAGCTTTGCCCCATCCGTGCCTGGGGGATTTGTAGGCACTCGTCCTCCAAGAGCTAGAGCTCCTACTCGTAAATATGCTTAACTAGGACCCGAACCTGGCTCAATCTTTTGCATTAGATGAGAAAAAGTATATTATGGATGTTGATGTTGTAGCTACGGGCCTCATTCTTCCAGCGATTTAATTAATAAGCAAATAAATTAAATATAGCCGTATTTATTTATTTGGAGCCGATTTTTTGAAGAGACACTTCCATTCAAATTTGTAATTTATAATTGATTAATGATGGCCGACCTCATCTAAATAATCGCCACCTTTTGTGGAAGACACATCCACTCATTTGAGGCCGACCTTTCATCTATGAAGAGGCGTGTTGTTTGATAGCCTTCACATCGACATGTATAAAGGGTGGTGCTACTCTCTCAAATTCGATATCTACAGCAGAAGATATTATCTAAGAGCAGATCAATATTATCATCAAGGTGTTCGACCTTCTTCTTTGGTTGTAATTTGCATCAAGAGTGGTGTTGATGTGTTTTTCGTGACCGCACCAACACAGAATAAAGTTACCAACGGCGACTCTATCCTCTCTTGAACAAAATCTCCTGCATGCTAAGATTGCTAGAAAGATCATGCATTCAACTCCAAGGTTCCTTCATGTAGTGGATAGTCTCAATTGGCTCAATGTGATTTGTTGGTATTTCAAGGGGACTTACGAAATTGTTCAACAACGGAGAAAGGAATTTTGAATGCTTGAAAGGTTTGTCTGTAAAGCTCCTGTTTCCTAAACTAACCAGAAAGTACTGAATTGAAATGGTTGCAGGGATAGAAGATGCTATGGACTAATCTACACGTGGGACGTGGAGATCAATTTTCACAAGCCTCAACCAGATTCCACTTTGCCTCACTTCGGACAGCGCCCATAGAACCGGTGCAATCTTCAAAGGGAGTAACTAGAGATATTCATATTACAATTCAACAATGAAGACACCATCACGACAACGCATACCAACATGAAGATCGTAATCGAAGTTAAGTCCACAAATTTCCAGTTGACCACGCAAGGTGAACTCACCATCAGCGAGCCCACTAGTGGTATGGATAGACAGAGTTTGCTCAAATTGAAGACCACATTCCACAATTACTATCTACTACTTGCATGAAATGAAATTTATTCTACTTTAAGATCCTACTTGAATCAGAAGGACGAAGAAACCTTGCTAGCTACTCACAACAAAAGACGAGATCATCATCAATGAAAACTCTTTTTATTGAGAGAGTGTTCACAACAATTTCTTACAAAGTTTTCAAAGGAAAAACTTCCCTTCTTCTTCAAAGTACACTATCAATCTATACTAAGCTATCTCTAAGTTGTCTCTCTATCTTCCTATCTCTACTCTAATCTCTACCATCTAATCTATTACAAATGAGGGGGGGATGCCCCTTTTATAGCTGGCCAAGTCCAATGGACGGCTCAGATTACAATCAGATAGATGGCCCAGATTGTGCCACCCTAGCCCTAACCCTAAAAAGAGCCACCAAGAAGAGTGGGGTAATAAATGAGCAATTAATGTCCACCATCTTCTAGAAGATTCCTGTCTAGAAACGCGTTCACATTGTTCTTGTTCTTCTTCTTGACTACAAATTGGATAAGTCTAGTCGCCACCGCCTCAACTCCTTGGACTGGTATGGCAGGCACAGTCTTAATCTGAAACCTCAAGGCTATAACTTTTTATCTTGTTTGATGGTGATTTTCCTCCTTGATGTTGTTGCATCTTGGGTTGTGCGAAGCATGCCGGAGAGCATCTTCTGGGTCATTGCCGAAGGAGGACTTCACACTTAAGAATAATTCCTCTACTTTGTTCTTCAATCTGTTATGATGTCAATTTCCAACACCTGGGCCTTCACCTTTTCCTCCATCCTGAACTTGAAAGATTTTCTTGTCATGGGCTCGATCATTCCTCCCTACCACTAGCCTGCTTGCATTGGGTTCAACACTAAGCCATTTCTGATAACATCTCCCTTCATGATTTTATCATCTTGGACTATTTGCTTCATCACTTCAAGTCATCGTGCTTTGGCCCCAGCGTTCATCCTACAAAACAGATAAAGAGAAGAGCATTAGAACACTTAATAATATAAACTCTCCTTACATACCTAATATCCATGTTTTGATTTCCAAGGTCTGATTGGCCTCATTCATCATTTTATCCAACAGACTTTGCCTTCTTTACAACCTTTCATCATGGGCGGATTTGATGGGCTCTACAAATTTCTTCACCTTGATGGTGCAATTGGGATGGTAGTGTTTCATTTCTCCCTTAGAACTTCTCACCTTGATGTCTCTCCCTTGAACGCATTTACTATGGTGGGCTTTCATTTTGAATGACTTAAGATATTTCTCTACCCCTCAACCTTCCTAGGGCGCATTTGACACTGTGCACTTTCATTTTCAAACACTTAAAAAAATTTCTTGACATCTCCAGTTGATAGGCCGCATCTAGGTGTGTCTTATTCTAGTTTCATTAATTAGAAAATTTTCAAAGCATCCCTCTTCACTCTGGGCGCACTTGAGGGGTCCAACTTTCATTTTGCTATACCTTAGAAACTTTTCAATTTCTCCTCTTGATTTAAGCGCATTTCTTCCCTTACACTTTCAATTTTCAACACTTAGAAAAGTTTCCACTGCTTCAGGTTGCTAAGGCGCATTTAAGGACCTCTACTTCCATTTTGTGAAACTTAAGAATATTTTCAATCACTTGTTCAAGTTGGGCGCATTTCACAAGGTGAACTTCTAATTCAAGCACTTAGCGAAATCTCCAAGCATCTCTTTCTTCAAGGGCGTATATAGGGGTTTGAGCTGTCACTTTTCAACACTTAGAAATATTTTCAATCACTCACCTTGATGCTTTGGGCGCATATACCACCTTGGACTTTCATTTAGCCAAATTTCTAAGTCAAACTCTTTACTAGGGCACATTCAAGGGGGTCCAACTTCAATTGTCACTACTTAGAAACTTTTTCCATCTTCCTTCTTAAGTTGGGTGCACTTGAGGGTATCTACCTTCAATTCCAATGCCTTAGAAAAATTTTGAGTCACCCTCTTTCCTTTAGGCGCATTTGGACTCTTCAACTTTCATTTTTCACACTTAGAAAACTTCCTAGGCATCTCATCTTCTATTCTCCCTCAAGGGCGCATTTGGGGGTGGGCGCTTCCAATTTCCCACACTTAGAAAAATTTCTTCACTCCTCACTTGGGCGCATATGCTAGGCTGAGCTTGAAGTTTCATTGCCTTAGACATTTTTCAAGGCTAATTATCCACTAGGGCGCATTTAGGGGTCCCTACTTCAAGTTTGCAACACTTAGAAAAACTCCAAGCATCTCCATGCAAGTTGGGCGCACTTAGCTAGGTCTACTTTCAGCTTCCACACTTAGAAAAAAATTTCAAACTTCTTCTTCAAAAGGTTGGGTGCATTTAGCACCTTGAGCTTTCAATTTGTGACACTTAGAAATTTTTCTAACTTCTCCAAGTCAAGGCACACATAAGGGGTCTTGCTTCAAGTTTTAGGTACTTAGAAGATTTCATGACTCTCCTCCCATGCTAGGCGCATTTCTACCTTTGAGGTTCCAATTTGCTACACTTAGTGAGATTTCCAACCATCTTCAGCTTCCTACGGCGCATTTGAGGGGGTAAGCTTCAAGTTTTCGATACTTAGTAAAATTTCCAACCTCCTCTCACTTCAAGGGCGCATTTGGGGGTGGGAGCTTCCAATTTCCCACACTTAGAAAAAATTTCATGGTTTCTCTCTTTCTTGGGCACATATAGGGTGGGGAGCTTCAAATTTCAAGTACTTAAAATATTTTCCATCCACTTCAAGTTTGCAAGGGCGCATTTCACCATGTCTACTTCAAATTTCAACGACTTAGAAGAATTTTCATCAATCTTCAAGTTACTAAGGCGCTTTTCAAGGGTCAAGCTTCAAGTTTTGAGGACTTAGACAAAATTTTCCAGCTTTTGTTTGACTTAGGGCAAATTGCTCATGATGCCCTCAACTTGCCCTAACCTGCTATTTTTAGAAAGTTACTCAAATTTTGCAATTCAAGCTGATCTCTAGCTCCAGAAGGCTTGATTTTTGCTTTGCCTCAATCCTCGTGACGTGACTAAGCTGTTGGCGCCAGGGGCTTGCATGTACCCGCTATTTTTAGAAACTTACTAAAAATAGTAACCGTTCAGAATGAGCTCAAACCTCGCATGTTGATTGCCTAAAGGATGTTGATTGTGACTGGACATTGCTTCTATGTAACCCTCATGTTTCGCCCTACTTTTCAAGAAACCCTAATTCTTCTACATGGACCTGCTAAAAATAGTAAGTGTTTGATTTTCGAACCTCTGCAACTCCGTTTGATCTGAAATTCGCTCCATGGGGTCCTCATCGCTTGCTTGACTTGCTCACACTGGTGCCTCACGCTGACCTGCTATTTATAGCCCTGTTTCAGAAGTGACTTACTATAAATAGTAAGTGCTCCGATCGCCTTCAAATTTTACCAGCGAGTTCCTTGGAAGATACTGATCGTGATGGGATACCTTGGTTTTTGGAAATTCTAGCGTTTGATCCCTCATTTTGGGTCCCGAAGCTGGAAACCCTAATTTGACTTGCATGTTGCTCAAATGGTCTCCGTTTGACCCAATTCCTGTTGCATGTCACTGTGTTCGCAATTCTGAAGTGTTGGGCAGCTGTCGGAGTGGTACTGCGAAAAATAGTAAGTGTCTAAAAAAGTGACCAATCAGCTACTAAATGAGTTTGCATGTCACATTGCCCAAAAGATCTCAAAAAACCCAGAAAAATGATCAACATGCGAGCACTGGCTAAAAATAGCAAGTCCCGAAAAAGTGATCAACTCTGCCTGCATGTTATCTCGTTACGAAGCTCTCGGAAAACCTAGAAAGATTATGCAGACATGCACTGAGCAATCTTGCATGCAAACCCTAAAAATAGCCTCCAAAGGCAGAACTGCTAAAAATGGCAAGTTGTCTGTCTCAGCTCAAATTTTGCAAGCAGGCAGCTCACAGTGTTCTATGTGCAGTGTAGTCGTCAGAATTTGAAAATCCCAAGGAAATAGGCCCCAAATTGGTACTTACTAAAAATAGTAAGTTGTCAGAATTCAGTGAAAATTTAGTGGGAGCCTACTCGAAGCATCCTAATAGCAGTGCTAAGCTCAGAATTCAATTAGCCAACTCAATTTGACCTCAAAATTGTCGTGAGAAATGCAAACCCTAATTCTATAAACTTAGCCGGAATTTCAATTCAGAGGACACATCCCCGGAAAGACAGACAAAACAAGATAGAGACAACAGGAAAACTAACCAAAATCAAGCCAAAAGATCAAAACGAAGCAAAAATTAGGGGGTCCCCATTTGCAATGGGGCGATGTGTGAAAAGGTCACAACAAGTGGTGCTACATATCAGCCTTGTAATTGGCCTCATTGTAAAGCTTATTGTTGACATCTTTATCAATATATAAGTGACATATTGTTGCTTGGTTTTTCTCCCTCAAGGAGAGTTTTTCCCAGGGTATATGTTCTGTTAAATTGTTTGAATTGTTCTTATTTCTGTTTAATTTTAAATTTGATCATAAATCTAATAGTGGAGGCATCAATCGCCTCAAATACCACCTTGCAAGCATCCCTCAACGTGATGCTAAGGCTTGTCCTAAAACCACAGAAAAGACAAATGAATGCCATACTTGCAGCTGTAGAAGAAAAAAAATTGCGAAGAGAGAAGGCAAAAGCAGCAATGCAAGCAACCATAGCTGCTTCTCAAGGTACTCCAGTCAACCTTGAGTCAGATGATGATGTTACTCAGAGCATAGTGGGATCTCTTCATGGTCCATGTGTGCGAAGGCAACCCACCACTACCTCAATCCCTTCATCTACTTCTAGTAGAGCACCAGGACCTACACGCATGCATATTTTTTTGTGCCTAGAAACACACCTGGTGCACAACCTTCCTTAGAGGTAACTAGGTGGAATAGGGAGGTGCATGAGCAGGCAAACATTGCTTGTGTGGATTTTTGGTATTTTAATATCCCTTTCAATGTGGCGAGTTCTCCTTACTAGCACGATTTGGTTACCGCATTGATAGCTGCAGGAAAAGGCTACAAGGCGCCTTCTCACACAGACTTGGGTGGGAGGTTAGTTAATTTAATCTTTTTGATAAATTTATGTTCTTTAATTTATGTTTTTTAAGTTTAATTTATGATGAATTTAAGCTTTTTTTTTGTTTACAAATTAAAATTGTGTACTTAATTCACTTTGTACTTGTAGGTTGCTTACTAGTGCAACTGAAAGGGCAAGGGCAGCAATACAGGAGCAAAAAGAAAATTGGAAACAATATGACTGCTCTATTCTTTCTAATGGGTGGACGGATGGAAAAAACTATACCATCATTAATTTCTTGGTTGCATGCAAAGATGAGGTAGTGTTCTTAAAATCAATTGATGCCTCCCACGTAGTAAAAAATGCAGAAAAATTGGCTAACATGTTGGAGGAAGTTTGCATGGAGGTGGGGATTGAAAATGTTGTGCAAATCATAACTAATAATGCAACAGCATATGTGGCAGCAGGAAGACTGCTCCAAGATAGACACCACTCACTTTTTTGGACACCTTGTGCAGCGCATGTCCTTGACCTTCTTTTGGAGGACATAGTAAAACTAGATTGGGTCACATCAATTGTAGAGGACACGAGGAGGATCACTAAATATATCTACAATCACCCTTGGGTTCTTCACTTGATGAGGAAGCACACCCATGGGAAAGAATTGGTGAGATCAGGTGTCACAAGGTTTGCAACGGTTTTCTTAATGTTACAAAGCATTCTTGGTTCTTTGACGGCTTTAAAACAAATGTTTGTGAGTCAACCATGGGTAGACTCAACTTATTCGAAGAAGCCGGAAGGAGAAAAGGTTTCAAGCATTGTCTTTGACACCCAATTTGCACAAAGGGTTGTAGAGATTGTGAAGGTAACTTCAATTTCAAAACTTTGAATTTGAATTCAAATTGAATATATTTTTTAATGTCTTTTATTGTAAATTTGTAACCCTTGGTTAGAGGTCTCCACTTGGTGGGTGGGGATAAAACCCCAATGGGATATCTTTATGAGGCCATGGATAGGGCCAAGGAGGCTATAAGAAATTATTATAAGGGTGACAGCCTCAAATTTGATCCCATTTGGGAGATTATTGACAAGAGGTGGAACCATCAACTCCACCAACCCATCCATGCAGCAGGGTACTTCTTGAACCCTCATTTCTTCCATTCAAGCACCTACTCAGATCCTATTGGAGAGGTTATGGAGGGCCTCACTAATTGCATTCAAAGGATGACACCCGAGGTTGAGGTGGCAGACCTCATTGTTAATGAATTGCAAAGTTATAGGGAAAAAAGGGGTGCACTCTTCTCTTCAGACCTAGCAAAGAGAGCAATACATAATCAGCCACCAAGTATAAAATTTGAAATTTACAAGTTACAAGTTACAAATATTGATAATTTGATAAAATATGTTTTGAACTTTTGACTTTTCTTTCTAAGTTTCTAACTCTTAATTTGTTTTTTGTAGATGTTTGTTGGTCAAATTGTGGTGGAAATACCCATCTCCAAAAATTTACCCTTTATATCTTATTCCAGCCTTGTAGTTCGTCCAATTGTGAGTGCAATTGGAGCTTGTTTGAGGCCATCCACACAAAGAAGAGGAACAAACTAGCTCAAAAATGCCTCAATGACCTTGTCTATGTGCAATATAATCTTCGGCAAGGTAGAGGAAATATCAGATAATCCAATTGATTTGGATGAGATAGATCCATACAGTGATTGGACAAGGCAAGATGAGCAGCCTCCATTGTTTTCCGAGGATGACATCTATGACTTAGAGCGACAGGCAATGGAGGAGGGGGGTTGATTTGCATTCTCATATCCTGAGGAGGAGTCATTGCCAATGCCAGTGCCACGAGCAGTAGGATCTACATCCAAGATGGAGGTTGAGGAGCCACAGCAAAGTCCTACAACTACACCCTCTCTCATAGTGGGAACTAGACATGGGAAGAGGAAGATGTGAATTTGTAAAAACTGAATTATACTAATGTTGTATTTACTTCCAGTTTTACAAAAACAATTTGCTATTTTCATTTTGTTTTAGACTATCAGTATCAGCGTATTGAGCATTCCACATGAGGATGCCATTTTGTATCTAATTTTCTTTCAAATCAATCAAATATAACTATACTCAGCTTGTTTCTTCTATGTACTTATTTTATTAACTCATTGGATGCATCTTATCATTGAATTTTGTAAAAAAATGCGTTTTTAATGAAGTTTAAGCAATTTTTTAAGTTGCCGAGTTATTTCCTAACCATATTTTCCGGGCTTGCTGAGTTTTTACAATTGCCGAGTTTTTCAACTATGGGTAGAACATTAGGGGAAAAAATTGGCTTGAAATTCTTCTTAATTATGTTAATGGTCTGAATCCTAAGCTTAATTTATTTTGTCTTGCTCTTTCCACTGAGATTTTATGGTCATTTAGTAAAGGAGAAATGAGGATGTTTTCCAAGACAAAAGAAGGCACCTTACAGAGTCTTTGAGTAGACTCATTTTTTATGATTTTTGTTTAACAAGTTACAATGACATTGGAGATTCACAAGGAGAAATTTATGAAAATCATGGATGAAGGCTCAGCTATGGTTTATAAAATCAGATATCAAATTTGCAGAAGTTTGACCCCATAATATTAGAAAACCAGATGAAAAATTCATCAGAGAGTAAATGGTGTTTCAGAACCAGTATAACAAAATCCACAACTATGAAAAGATGAAGGAAGATAGTACTGATTTTGAATTTCAAAACCAGAATTTTGAGAACAGTGACAATAGGAATACCATCTCTCCTACAGTAAGAACCTTTGTTATGGATGCTTATAATGAAATTTATGGTCAGAGTTGGTACTAGTAATAAGTTCCTTCTATAGTATATGTCTATCCTCCTATTTTGGGAATGGTTTCAACTGCTGCTAATATAATTGCTAGACTTATGACTGTAGATAGATATGACAGAAGAAACTGGTTATATGTTCTGTTTTGATGTTCTTTCGGTTATTCCTTTTTTGGGCTGTCTACAAGACTGTTACTGAACTGATAGATACTTTGAAGTACTTTGCATGCTGTACTCCTGAATGTAACTAATTTTGGCAGAAGGTGTAGATGAACTAGTAAAGATGTATAAGTCTGTTGTTTAAAGCTGTTGTCAGTACTAGTATCTACTGTAGATAATAGTTGTTATATTATTTTTTGTAAGTTGCTTTGTGCCTGGCTGGGGCTGATGTGATCTCCTTGACATATCTATATTGTAAACTGTTTCTTTTTAATAATAGGTCATCAATTTAAAAAGAGGTCAGTTAGACATCTTCTAGAAAAATAGAGAAAAAAACTTAAGGAAATCATAAAAAATTGGTACATACAGATACACATGCATATATGTATGCTATTATGCATGTGTGTGTATTCGTATATTTGAAACAGAACACTAAATAAATGAAAATATGCCAACAGGCATCGAAGTACTGAATAGGGTGACTAAAATCACAAGGAGATGGATTCCAGGAATGTTGATAATTTTGAATTGATAGCAGTGCAAGTATTTAAAAAAGGGAACAAACAAATTATTTATATTTCCTTTCCATACAAGATAGACAATGATTTTGAGCAATGCAGGTGAAAAAAATGCTGTTCACAAGTTTAAGGTAATCTAGACATACTGGCTTTAGCTTTCTTGTTGCCACAGCAATAACCCGAAGGCCATCGTTGCTCAGTTCTTCAGCCATGTTTAGTAATCTCTGATAATCCTGTGAAAGTAGAGGCTCTATAGTATTCTTATTGATGTCATTCTGAAAAAAACTGCAAACCTTTAGAACTTCTTCATAAGCTCCTTTCAGCACCATTATTCTCAGCACATGAGAATCGTGTTTTTTTTTACTGGCCTGATTACCATTACTTTCCTCCAGTATGACTGACATTCTTCGTCGACTGAAATCAAAAGGAACTTCATTTATTTTTTTCCATTTTTGGGGCTGAAACATGTACCCACCAGTGTAAGCATATGCTAATATTGCATCATCCAGAGGATTTGTTGACCCAGTCTGAAAGTAGGAATTAAGAAATGCAAAATACAGAACCTTATCACTTGACATGCCCCGGCAATCAAGATGATGAACCATTACTAATCTATTCATAGTGAGAGTTCCAGTCTTATCTGTGCATAGTATGTCCCTGGATAATGGAATAAAAAGTAGTTATGAAAAGATTCCAAAAAGCAGATCTCATCATTTCTGCCTGCTGAAATGATTAAAGTACATTAACATGTTTGTAAGAAGCTCTATTATCTTAGAATTATGTCTGAGGAAGTATTCATCACTTCAAGATGTTTCAACAACATGAATAAGTACTTACATGGCTCCCATATTCTGAATTGCCACCAGCCTTTTCACAATGCACTTATCTCTTGCCATTGCAAGAGCTCCTCTTGCCAGATTGGTGTTCACAATTAGGGGTAGCATCTGAGGTGTGAGCCCAACTGCCACTGATATACCAAAAAGAATACTGCGACCCAAATGTCTTGTTGTAAGATAATCCACAATTACAATAATGGGGACAATAGCAAGCATAAAGCAAATAAGCACATAGGAGACACCCCTAACACCCTTCTCAAACGCATGTGGTGGACTTCGTCTTCCCAGAGCAGAAAGTATAGTGCTTATGTAAGTTTTGTCACCAGTGGACACAACCACTCCAGTACCAGAGCCAGAAACTACACTTGTTCCCTGCCAAGAGCATACAGGCACACTCATGAATCAGAACATGCAAATAAACAATCACTTGAGAAAATGAAAATAACTAAATTTTCACTCTTTTACTGTAGAGGATTACCATAAAGCATATATTTCTCAGCTCAAGCAAGGGAGTAGTTGGTTCTTCTATGACATCTGCCAGTTTCTCCACAATCCCAGATTCACCTGTCAATGAAGACTGACTGCAGCAAGACATAAAATTGTCAATGGTACTCATAAAAATCATTTCCAGAGCAGGTGTGAAGATCATAGAAAGAATAATCAATAAACCATCTAGAATGCATATATTCTGCAAAGAGAACATTGAAATAGGTAATCATACCTCACAACAAGAGACTTGGAGGATAACAACCGTACATCACCAGGAAAAAGATCTCCAGCATTAAAAATTATGATATCTCCTGGTACAACATCTTTCTGATCAATTTGAACTTGCAACTCTGTCTGGACCTCCCTGCCTGCACATCGTTGCACTTTTATTGATGCTTTGACTAGCTCGGATAGTTTTAGTGCGGCCACTGTACTGCTGAACTCCTGATGTCAGATATAATACATAGCTTTTATCTATGAATGTGCAAGATACAAGGATTGCAATAATGCAAAGCAATCTCCACATGAACAAGTTCTTAGGGAAGATTTCTATATCTTAAATATAAAATAAGTTGCAGAAGATCAATTTGAGAGAATCATTATTTTGGTTCAAATAATAGAATAAGTACCTGGTAAAACCGAACACTAACACTTATAATAACCATAGTAACCATAATGCTTCCATTGGCCTTGTCGTTTGCTATAAAACAAAGCGCAGCTAAGACAAAGAGAATAATATTGAATGGATGCCATAATGCAGTCGAGAAGATTTCCCACCAAGATGAAATAAGATTATCAACAGGAATGTTTGGCCCAGCTTCCTTTAGACGCTCTTCTGCTTCCTTGAAACTGAGACCTGAAATAAGCAGAATCACATCCTTGAGAAAATCCTGTTTACACTTGAATTATTTGATGTTCAAGTCATGCTAGTTGAGGACTACCCTGCTTCATATCTTGATTTGACAAGGTCTAAACTTTTATTTACGGAGTCCTAAAAAAACAGAGCTTGAGAATGCAAAACCACATAAACAGCAGCTATCTACTAATATATTACTGTTAAGGTTGAGCATGATTAAAAAATCAAATAACATAAAATGGATTTTAAAAAAAAAAAGATTTTGACCACGCAGAAATAAGATCATGTATTGAAATGCTTCTGGAAAAAATTGTGTGAGCTTCATTGAAGCAATGTTTCAGATCACCTTCCATAAGCCACCATCAGGAAGAGGAAGAATTTTGATGGATCGTGGAGTGGAATCCAAAACGTTGATTCAAAAAGGCTCACACATTTTATTCCGGAATCATTTCAATACATTTACAATGCATTGTGGAAAAATAAGATCATGTTCATCTAATGTAACTATTCTATTTGGCAAAGATTTTCAGATTTGCTCGATAAGGAATGGAAAAAGCTTATATAATTCTGATTCATGAGCTTCATGAGCATATTACATTGTGTATACCAAGCAAATAAGAGAAGAAATGTTTGACTTGAAAAAATTGCTAGATTTGAATTTAATCATCCTGCCTCAGGTAAAAGAAATTCAACTGATGACAC
Source organism: Sequoia sempervirens (assembly GCA_007258455.2). NCBI lineage: Eukaryota > Viridiplantae > Streptophyta > Pinopsida > Cupressales > Cupressaceae > Sequoia > Sequoia sempervirens. The sequence goes on from VDFB02172568.1 coordinate 55,236, forward strand.
TTCATTTACATTGGACCTAAAAATTTGGCTGATACTTTGGGATATACTCTTAAGTTCTTAACAGCAAGGTCAAGTATCTCTATCCTTCACTAACGGAAAAATTGAGGGGATAAATGATTCACATGATGTGCATTAAGTTACACTTATCCTGATATTCAATTGACAATTGTGGTAACCTATGGATGGTAGAAAATATAAAACATTAATAAACTTCTTTATGAATTAGTTAAATAATCCTTTCTAGAAAAAATAATTAATGCCTCTTATCTATTTATATTACAGTGTTAAACCAAAAAAGAAATGGGAATTTCCTAAGAAAACCATAGTTAGAAAGCCCAAAATGTTTGGATCTGATGAAATTAAATGTTCAGAAAAAAGGGGCAACATTAATGTACATGAATCCACCTTGCAAGAAACCATTAGAAAGTATAAAAGAAAAAATAGAATTAATATGTTACCAAAATAAGAGTGTCCCCAAGAAGGAGAAGCTTGACCCATGTACAAATTGTCAAATAATGAACCATTGAGAATTAATGTACAAAATTTTAAAACCTGGGACATCATTCTCCAAAGCCATTGTCAAACAATATTCTTCTCTTATAGATAGCAAATTCTGAGTCTCCATCCCTTCACCAGTGTTATAACCATACAGCCATAGCCACCCTTTTTGCCTAGCAACCAAGTCCTAGGTTGACTGGTAAAGGGATCCCAAATCAGAGAGAAGAGCCATGGCCTCCTTTGGGCATTCCAACCCTTCCAATTCAACAGTAACTCATAAATTTCATACAGCTATTCAAATAAAGCAGAGCTAGATCTGCAAAAAAGTGTTGAGATCTTACATATCCAGCCAAACCAAGTAAACTTTTTCCAAACCCGACTTCCAATCCATCAGAATGGTTGCCATATCAGACAGGAAAGCTCTCCAAAAATGTCCTTCTCCATGCACAAAATGGAACAAAGACTATGGCTACTAAAGGAGCAACCCACATCTGCTGGTTCATGGATGCATATTTCAGACCGACGACCTTGCACTACTAGATTCAAGACAACTAGAAACCTACAGGATAAATGAATCTCCTAATGAAGCCTAAGGGATAGTTCCTTGCAGTTTTCATCTCTGAAGAGGCTGTTCATAGAACATTGGGCCCCAGATTTTTATCCAATGGAGGCCATCCCAAGTATATTCATGGCTTAGGTAAGATTCCCCCTTCTCCCCAATGAGTACTAGAAGGATTCATCATTAGCAAAGATAAACAATGCCATAAACGAATACATAGCAATGAGCATCCTCTAAACTTACAAGAAACCTAAGTATTTTATATATGCCTGAAAATGTGTTAATGTCAATCTAGACCAGCAGCTACCAGATTGAATCATACTGGACATGGGAGAATAGAATGGGAGAAACTTCTACAATATGAAAACATACCCTTTAGATATAACATGGCCATCTTGCAAGGGTATGCCCTACTCAAGCAAAGTAGAAGAACCCAGAAACTTAGAAAGTCTGTCGACCTAACAAGCAGCAGAAACAACCCAAGAAGTATACAAAAAAATAGGGATCTCCAAAATAGACACAAATATAATAGTTAAGCAAATAAATTCCAAAATGCATATTATGTGAGATGGGGAAAAGAAATTCAATGATTCAATCCCTTTAGAAAACAAATGTGCAACCCTTAGGGAGAAGACACAAAAATTGCCAATCGTGCAAGTACAACAAAGTAAGAGAGGCAGCTGAAGCAACTAATGGCAAGCATTGAAATTCGCATTGGTCTCAAAAAACAGTGAGTGCAACACAACAAGCAGCACGAAAACTTCAGCATTACCTAGTTTTTTCAATACTAGTTAGTTTTGGGGTCCTTCCTTGCTGACATATTCTCAACATCATAAGGTTATTTTCTCAGCATTCCTTTTGGAGTCCTTCCTCTACAGAATTATGTTCAAATATGTGTTCCACGAAGTTTCGGAATGGGGAACAGGAGAATGGGGAGATGGGTTCCAGGGATGGGGGGTCCAAGAACCTTAATTTGGGGACAGTAGCAAGATGGCAGCTGGTGAGGACCTAGGGGTGGAACCCCAACAGGGTCAAGGGGCAATGCCCCTCACAGGGGTCTAGAGGCATGCAATTTTCCTAATTTTATCATTATGTTTTCTCTAACACCAAGTCCTCACTATTTCAGTATTTCTAGCCAAATATTCACTCTTAAAAGAACTAGCAATGAAGCTAGAGAATATGACTGATCTAAATGATGAGAGCTTTGCAAATCTTCACTCTTCAAAGAACTAGCAATGAAGCTAGAGAATATGACTGATCTAAATGATGAGGGCTATGTAATTTTTATAGCATTTTTTGAGCATTTAGGGTGTGGGTGGTGCCCATTAGAGTATTAGGATTAGGGTTAGTGGCCCAAATTTCAAAAAAATGCCTCTTTTTTAAAGGTATTTTTGAAATGCTAGATGTAAGGGATGGCTGCAAATTTCCAAGATATTAAAGAGACATGGTTTAAGCTTCCTGAGGGTCCTGGAGGTGTCCTAGCATCCCCTCATCATCCCCATCAGCGAGGGACACCCCAAAAACATCCCCACTCTAAGGAAGACATCCACTGGTAGTAGTGATGGTGGCACAACAGAGAGGCATTCCCCTATTGTCCTGGCACCTCAGAAACATCCCCATCTCCAGAGATAGAATTTTTTTGGGGGGAGATGCATCCCCATGGAACACTGATTCAAATGCACACACCACTTCTACATATCAGTGCTTGTCCTCTTCACTTTGGGCTTGTTTGAATGGACTTAAATCAAGATCCTCTAGAAGAATCTTCTTGAGAGGAAGTGGGAGACTTCTTGTTGATGTTTATAGCAGTGGGAGATATTTTTCTCTCAAATTTAAAATAATAAATGATTACCAAGGCAGGTCGGCCTTGTTACAAATAATATTTTATATTTCTTTTATTTCTTCAAAGAGGCCGACTTAGATGAAAAGTCACCTAGTTTTGTATATATACAAGGTGGTGATCATTCATTCAATCATCAATTCATTCTCATTTCATTCGCTTTTCTCAAGAAGGAGTTCGCACTTAGCAGCAGATCGCCATCTTTAGCAGCAGATCAGACTTCAAGGATAATTATATTCAGTTTGTATCAAGGAGAGATTTATCTATTTATTGTATCAAATTCGCCCTTGAGAAAGGTCTGATTTGTAAGCAGATTTCTGCTCTTATTCTTTCTATATATAAGAGATGTATTTTGCTGGGTTTTTCCCCCTCGAGGAGGAGGGTTTTCCCAGGGTAATTTGCTGTGTTCTTTGTTCAGTGTGTTGTATTTCTGCTTATTTACATTTCTAGTATAAAACTAACACTTCTTAAGACTAGGAAAAGAAGTAATTACCTTCCTAATTCTTTGCATTTATGATAGCTTAAGTTTATGCCTTAAAATATCCTTAATTTAAAAAGTGACATGAACATACAACATATCAAATCTAACTAGGTGCTTCTTCAGTGTCTGATCAAGGTCATAGGCTTTGTGCAGTTTACTCCATGAAGTTCAACTTTGCCAATTCTTTTACACAAACTTTGGATAGGAAGGCCAACTGATATAATTACCCATCATGATAAGGGTCCGAAACAAGGAGTTCATATGTAATTGCAAAGGAATTCAATGAGACACAAGTGTTATTTGTTAAGCCATTTGATAGATAGACTAGGAATTGGTGGATCTACAGTTAAACAGTATACTTGAATCCATGTGTATTCATGATACAAAAATAGATCAGTAAAGTTAGTGTAATCAACTGATTGAATCACATCCTGCTTTTAGAATCCATCCTTGTTCTTCTCAGTTGTAAGATGACTCATTTAATCAAGAAACTATCTGAAAGAGTTGCAGAGATCATAGGGTCAAGGCAGAACAGAGACAGACATGCAATGAGTGATCCAAACATTCAAAGAATCAAGGTCGCACAGGAACAGAGCATGTGTGACAGGTTTGACAGCACTCAAACTCATCTAGTAGATTTGACCACAGTCAAACTAGTCTTGTGCAGAGACAGTTGACTCATATGCATTCAATCATTGTCAAACTCATCCCAGATAGGACTAAAAAAAGACATAGACCATGGCATTTTGGGAAACTATAGCATTCCAGATTCCTTAAGTTCAGTTTCCTGGGTCTTTTGGGATTCTATCTGACTTTCTTACTTCTTTTTTCTTTATAAAACTCCAAGAGGGGTCACCAGGAGAAAATGGATGCAGTTTCCTTAGTGTCCTTGCAAAATTGATTGAGTTAAGCTACTGTTGCTTCAGCCTATGAGTCATAATGAAGTGTTAGTGTGATTGAGGGAATGGGAGAGTAGATTGAGTAGTTATATGGTGTTTGGGCATTGCTGTTCATGGGAGACAGTGTCCATGAAGGCCTTGAAAAGGTAGTAAACCATTTGTAGCAGCTTTTGAGATAGTAGCTTGAGGAGTTTTAACACTCACTCTTATAGGATTTCACCCAAATCGGTTTTCTCCAAGTCAAATTTTTGTATCTTATATCCATGTTTTCTTACTTGTTATTACGTTCTTCCTTACATTTCTAAGCACACGTACATTGGTAGACATGGCATTGTAGGGATTGTTTTTCTATATTTCCACAATTGAACAACCCAATTAATAAATTTACATTAAGGTTGGAGAGGATTTGTGTTGGTGAAGCGAAGCATACAATACCCACTCTATTAACAGATTCAATTGGTATCTGAGTGGTTTTAATGGATTTTGGGTGTGCTTATTTGACCATTTTGCATATCTATGCCCATTACAAGGGCAACTAGTTCAAGTGCAAGGAAGTTTGGATCCTTTGCAAGGGATAGGATCCAAACATTAGATAAGAAGGTTATGATGATGATGAATTACGTCTTAGTGAACAAGAAAGCTTTCTCAAGCTAAAAAAGATGTAGCAAGCATATCATGCTCTATATGGAAGCTAGAAAGTATCATGGGATCACGCTAGGATAAAATGGAGAGGTCTTTACAGAATCTTACATATAAGGAGTAGCTGACTTCTCATGAGAACATGCAATTCCAAGGTGAGACAAGTCTTCCTACAACACCTCTTTTCCAAGTAGAGGCAAAGATCAAGTTTCCTCCTTAAGACGAGATGTAGATGCAAAGAGGCTTGACTATTGGCTGGCCCAACTTGAGGTATATTTCAATATGCATAACTTAGTGAAGAAATAAAAAATTATTTGCTAGATTAAGGTTAGAAAAACATGTTATTACTTGATCTGAAAGCTACTCTCATTCTTTGGATTTAAGAAAATTAGCACCTATTTGTCCTTGGGAAGTATTTAAGAAGCCAATTAAAAGCAATTGTATTCCATATGTCACTTGGAAGAGATATTAATTGAGTCACAATATTATAATCAAAAACAAGGACAAACTGTGCAAGAGTAAATTAGTGAATTCCATAAAAAGGATATGCAAATGGATGAATATGTGCAAGATGTCATTATACACCTTATTTTTGCTTTGCTGACACTGAAACTAAGGAGCACAAAATTTTGCCTCGGACTTAGGACTAGACAAAAAATTGGTATATAAGTACACAAAATAAAGTTAATTAATCCATAAGACACACAAAGAATGAATTTAGAAAACATGTTAGTCTATTTTGATTATTAATTTGTCACAATTCAAAGATTGCATGTCGTATGACCCCTCAAATGCTCAAAATTCAAAATTTCAAACATTGTATAATAGTACAACAGCCAATTACAATCTGCAACTTCTTCTCCCTCCTAATACTAGTACTATCTAGCCTCAAACTAATAAATAAATCTGAATCACCATAAGGAGGGAATGTTTCCTCAAGTATATCTTCCTCCAATGGTTCCCCTGCTGCTTCTTACCTCTCCAATTCAGTTATATCTTCATCAATGAACCTTACATCCACATCTTCAACAATTCAATTTGAATATGGATAGATGCCATCCAAGTCAATGGTATCATAAGACTCCTTACCATCCATGCTTTTAGTTTGAAGGTGAAGGTTGTATTGGATGAAGACAAGGTCATTGAGGTGAACCTTCAATATGTTTCTATCCTTGGCGTGAATGCTTTCAAATTGGCGTGAATGCTTTCAAACAGGCTCCAATTGCACTCACACCTAGAAGCACTACAAAGTTGGGATAGAACATGGATGGCTAGCCTCTAAAGATTTAATGTTCCAACACCAAAAGCCTCCCACCACAAATCTACAAATAAAACATTGAAAAAATTATAAATATTAAGTAAACTTTCTAGTATTAAGCTAAAAAAAAAAATGTGTGATTAAATGATTCATTCTTTTAACTATTTGTTGGCTAGCCCGCTTTCAAATGCATAAACAATAAAGGTGAAGAGAAGGGCCTTCCATCCCCACCCATGTAGACCTCTAACTCATCTACAAGTTTTACTCTTAAGACCTTTGTTTGGTTTTGTCATCTCTATCATATGGTAAGTCATTCTCTTGAATTGTAATTATTGATTTAGTTGTAACTGACTATATGTTTGATTATTTATCGTGGTAAGTTGCTAGGAATTAGTTGTAAGTGGTTGCCAATAGTTGTGTTCTAATTAGCAACCATTAGACACTCTATATATGCTTCTCATTGTTAGGGAAGGTGTCTAATTTTATACATGGTCCTTAGTCTATAATTACATCATACAAGCACTACATTGGAATAAAGCAATCAATGACCTTCACTTGCAGTTACTTGGTGTTTTTTGTTGTGTTCTATTTATATTGCAATTATCATTGTAAAGTTTTGCAGTGAAATTGTTGCCAAAGTTGGGTCAAATTCTTAAAGAATATGCATTGGTCAACAATATTGATTGATGAAACTAGAAAGATGGAACAATAAATGAGTAGACATATCAATAAAGCTATAGAAACAAACTACAATCAAGATAAGGGTTCCACAAGAAAATTTCAATATCTCAAGGATCTTTTAGTAGAAGAACGCATCCATGAAGAAGCTGAGAGAAATCAAGTACCAATCGATACAATTCGGAACAACTTAGTGGTAACAAAAGACATGGATAAAATATTGAATTGCTTATCCTAACTCCTTGCAAGGAATTACATTATATTACAAGATCTTTACGCAAAACATAACCGTGAAGTACACCACCAACAGATATTCCAATAGTATGAAGAAAGAAACCATCGAAAAAAAGAAGAGTGAAGTGAAGATTCACGCCATTGTAACTTGAGAAATCAATGCCATTGAGTTCAAAAAGGGGTAGGAGAAGACTACCACCTCGTCAAAGCAAGGACCAAGAAATTAGATGATCACTAAGATTGGTGGAGCAAGAAGAACAAAGGAGAATTGGAACCATAATAGAAGAAAATCTATCCACGTACACTCAAAGCCAATTCAAAAGATGGAGGCATAATGCAAGATGGAGTCAAAGCAAAAGTTGGAGTCGAAGTGAAAGTTGGAGCCAAAGCACAAGTACTAGTCAAAGTTGTAGTCATGAATGCAGTTTGTACATCCAACTAACTTCAAAGAAACAACTTATAGAGGATTAGTAGATTGAAGTGTAATATACATAGTTCCATGGAGTTTCCTGACAGGGGGACACGAGGATGTGGGGATAGGTTTCGGGGACGGGGGACCAAGGGCCTAAGTTTGGGGACAACAGGGGGACAGTAGCAGGGTGGCGATGGGACGGCAACATTGAAATACATATAGTACTTGAAAAAAGATTTAGAAAAAGATGTATGAGTATAAGAATTACAAAGGAAACTTTGGCAAAGTAGTTTTAAGCATTTGAATTTTGAAGTGAACATTAACTTGACATCACTCCTCTTCTTGCTCTTCATCTTGCTCCTCCTCAACCCTCTTGCTCTTCATTCTCACTCTTTCACCGTACACTTGCAACTTTCACTCTCACACTCACACTATTAGCTTCTTGTTGATTAGTTTTTGTGAATTGAAATAAGGATAGGAGGCAATTTTATAGAGTTTGTGGGGTTTGGGTGGGGCCCATAGGCCATTAGGGTTTGGCCTTGGGTACATAAAATTTTGATTGTTTTTAAAAGATTTGTTTTTTGGTCATTTGGTCACAGGAGACACCTGGGTGTCTTCGAGATGGTCTGGAGACAACCAGGAGTCCCCTACCCAACATCTCCAAAGTCCTAGTGACATCTTGGAGACGGTGGCATTGGTGGTGGGATGGTGGCGCTGGTTGTGGGCTGGTGGGGGGACATCCTCCCCAAGTCCCCAAGTCTCTGAGACAGGGATGTCTAGGAAATGCGGGGTTTTTGGTGAGAGACGCGTCTCCGTGGAACACTGGTACTAATATCCCTCAAATAAGGATAGAGGAAAAACAACAATATTCCCAAAAATATACAATAGAAAATTCTGAAATTTTATTAGCAAATGAGATATCCTTTAACAAACTCAGATTATTGATCTGATTTTTCTGCTGATTTAAATAATTTTATTATTATTTATGAACATAGAAAAGTCACAAAAAAATACTTCAAATCTGCCCAGAATTAACAAAAATGGCTTACATTGATTTTTCCATAATCTGAGATGAATATGATCAACAGTATGCAGATTTAGGCACAAATACCTCAGAAATATCTTCAAACCCTAGCCACCCTTGCCTAAACCCCAGTAAACCAGCATTATGTCTGTCCCACTTGTCCATTATGTTATTAGCTTCAGTGATGCTGAAAAACATGAAGACACATTGTTGTAGATAATCCAAATCTGATCCTAATATTTTGAATCTCACCTCCCAAAATGGCCTCCAAACCTGACAACAAAGTGTAGCTCTGAAAATGATGTGCTAGGGCATTGCAGACCAAAGCTCTTCCACTGAAACACACCCTTCTAACTAGGGGGAGTCCATATGTCTCTCCAAAACCAGGGATACTCAAGGGTTTTCAAACCTTAAGCCAAAGATTGCAGCAGCAATAGAGGAAAGATTGATAACATAATGAACTCCAAAAGAACCCTAAAATGCTATATAATGACTCCCAAAAGAAGGATTTAACCTCAGCCATTGATCCATTACCAACTCAATCCAATGCTCCAAATAAAATCCCTAAAAATTGAGCCAATAGGCTCCTTGAAATCCCACGCCCCTCCTTGACCTTTTTGGCACATGTTTAATAAAATCACTTAATGTACATGTCCCTTAAGTCATTAAACTTAAAAAGGGGAAAACATAAGTCCTTAGGCTAGGAATCACTTAAGTTGCATAAAATGGCATACCCACAACTTAAGAATAGAGTAGGACAAGCCAAAGACTCCACACTTACCCAATAATGCTCTACATCCTCCTCTTCTTGGGTAATCCAAGGAAAGGACAGCCCATGCATCATTAAGATACATGGCTTCAATTGGGGACATCACATGAAGTTGCTAGGCAACTTCCTCTTCTCAAAGAGGGGACCACAAACCCTTCTAACCAAGTTAAGTTGGAGGTTCCATGGCATTGAAGAATTGCCACATACTCTCGAAGCCAATCAAAAGATGGACCCAAAGTGCAAGATGGAGTCAAAGTGAAAGTTGGAGCCAAAGCACAAGTGCTAGTCAATGTTTTTGTCATGAATGAAGGAGTTTGTACATTCACCTAAATTCAAAGAAACAACTTACAAAGAATCAATCGATTGAAGTTGCCAAGCAACTTCCTCTTCTCAAAGAGGGGACCACAGACATTTCTAACCAAGTTAAGTTGGAGGTTCCAAAAAGGAAGCTTTCATTCTGAGCCAACGTCTAAGGACTTATTCGTCAAAACAAAAAGATAAGTTACAAATGTAATATCTATGGTATCGAAGAATTGCCAAAAACACCAAGACAAAGTATTGGAGTGGTGAAAAGGACTTTGAAGACAATACTAGTGTGTGAATCACCCAAGTCTCTTGAAGGGTTGAGAGTTTTGACGTGTTAGAAGTGTCATGAGAGCACCAACAAGTCCAAAATGGAGCTCCCTAAGAAGATTCCAATCACAATATTTGCATCAAGGATGAGCAACAATGACTTCACCACCCAGTTTAAGTGTAAAGAGGTAAAAGTTGTCTAAATTTGTTGAGGATGGATCTAAAGATCCAATAAGGCATTGTAAAACATGTAAGATCATTCGGGCAATGAATGAACAAACAGATCAAGCTCGTTGGTTGCACTCATTTCCAGCCATCCTAAGGGGGATGACAATCAATTAGTACACAAATATTAAGCTAGCAAATCAAAAAACATGGTAAAAGCTGAGAACAACCTTTGAGGAATTTGGGTTTCTTTGATATGACAATGAGATTGTTCCAACTAGCATACATATATTAAATATTAATTTATATAAAATACGCTGAGAGATATCATTATCAAAGTGCATATTGTTAAAATATTTATTATCTAGTTTTTAACATGATAAATTAAATTATACTAATTATCTAATACAAAAAAATTAAATAAAATTAAATATTCATTTAAAAATAATTCAACAATTACTAATTATAATTTTAGAATAAATTATGAACTAAAATCAAATTTTCTATTCTTTTTTTCTTTTAGTATAATTAAAAAATTAAATTATACTTAAAAAATGCATTTAAAAAATCATAAAATAATTTACATAGGGAAGTTTTTGATTTAAATCTCTTTAATATGTTTGCAAGAGAAATCACCACAATATCTTAAAAACTTAAATTTCATTCTAAAATTAAATTGAATTCTAATTTCTAAAATTTATAAAATATATATTATTTAGTTTTTAAATAATTAATTAAATTGTAGTGATTATCTATACAAATGAATTAAATAAAATTTCATATTCATTTTAAATTTTGATATAACAACAATCTTTCTCTTTTATTTTTTCCTCTTTTTGCACATAAATCACTTTATTTTCTAAAATTATACTTAAAATGCATTTAAAAAAATTATAAAATCATTTACATAGGAAAGTTTTTTATTTAAATCTCTTCAATTTAAATAAGAGTAATGATTCTAAAAAATATCTTAAATATTGTGCATGTGTATAGAAGAAATCAAGGTAATTGATCCAGAGTGCTAAATATAAAACTAAGGAGAATCTTACCATGCTTTTTGATTTTATGTACAAACATCTTGAATGTAAGAACGCAAGTAAACAAGATTTTATAAACACTAATTGATGAGAATCCAAATATTTAAAGAACACAAAAACAAATTACATTTTTCAACTTTATTAGATCACAAACATTATTTTAATTAAAAATAAATAAAAGTCCAATTTTTTTCATCATCAATCTCATTCATTAAGATCAAAGACTTTTCTTTATCATTAATTTCATCCATAAATTGAAGTCTTTTCTTTTCATCGTCAATTAAATTAAAATTAAAAAATTAAAAATTGAAATTCTCATTAGTTTATCCAAATTTATTTTTGGTAACAACTGAAGGAAATTCTTAAAACGTTGTTAGCATTGACATTGATCAAAATCCTAAAGACTTTTTCAATAATAAATTTGCTTTAATAGCCTAAAAACTCTTCTCCTGATGCATTTAGGGTTGAACACCAAACCTAGAAAACGATGAAAAACATTATATTATTAAATGGGAAAATAAAGAAAAGAAAAATGTAACATTCATGTAGACAAGAAAGAATCTTCCCACAAAGCGAGCCATCTGTAATGAAAGAGCATGCCTGTAGTGGTGGACATGATGTACTGGAAAGGGATTAGAAAATACTTGAGCAGTCTCCTAAATAGCCATTAATTCCAGTGAACCACGGGGACGCGTTTCCCCCCAAAATATGACCCCGTTCCGAGGCGAGGGGCGTCAGGGAGCCGGGGGGCCAGTGCCAAGCGTCCCAGCCGTCCACGCTCCCACCGCTCCTAAAAGCTTGCGAGCGGGAGGCGAGAGCGTCTCAGATTTCCTTAGGAGAGCGTCTCCAAGTCTCAAGTCTCAACTGGGAAGGAAACATGAGGAGTTTCGGGAGACTAGGAGGCATGAGGGGTTTCTTGGGAGACGCCCAGGAGTTTCCTGGGAGACTAGGAGATGTGTTCCATGAAGGTTTGTCTGGCTTTGATGGTCTTAATTTGGGTTTTATTGTTAATGCAAAATGATGTACACCATGAAGGTTTGTGTGGGTTTGGAGGTCTTAATTTGGGCTTGGCGGCGGGGGCTTCGCCCCTCGACCCCGCCCTGTATCGCGACAGGGAGCGCGCCCAGGGCGCTGCCCCGGGACCCTGCGAGGGGCGCTGCCCCTCGACCCCGCTGGGGGCGCTGCCCCCAGACCCCTGCAAGGGGCGCTGCCCCTTGACCCCGCTGGGGGCGCTGCCCCCAGACCCCCGCTGGGGGCGTTGCCCCCAGACCCCCGCAAGGGGCACTGCCCCTTGACCCCACTAAGGGCGCTAACCCTCAAACCCATTAGGGGCATTGCCCACAAACTCCCATTGAATTCATTTGATTTTCTAGGTACTCTCCACTAGTTACCTTCAATCTTACAAAAACAATTTCATTTGTCAAATTTTATTTAGCAATTAGCATTCAAGATATCTTCGTATTTAGATTTAGTATTTCAAATTTTGCTATGTTATAATTTTACTAATTAGTAATTTGAGTAATTTCCTATAGTTTCATTTGAAATGGAATTCTTATATTGTTATACTGTTATACATCCTTTCAAAACTAGTTTTTCAAGTACTATAAGTATATTTATAACTATATCAGCACCACCACCCCACCACCCCGCCGCCGCCGTCCCCCCGCCGTCCCCAAACTTAGGCCCTTTGTCCCCCCGTCTCCGAAACGCGTTTCCCCGTCCCCCAGGCCCGTGGAACACTGATTAATTCTTTCCTTGATACTGGATGTAATAAGGGAGACCCAAAACTCTGGAATCTATTCAAACTGCCCAAAAAACATAGAGAGATGTGGACGTCTCAAAAAGTTGGTAATCACAAAAACATTGAAATTATAGACCAAAGTAGTCTAAAATACAAAACAGTAACAAATATTTGAATATATAGTGGCGACATAAAACAAAGATTTATCATCAAAATGGCCATGCTTGAGAGGTTACATTGTTGGGTTCAAAAAGATTTTATGATTTCCATGGCCATGGAGTGAATATAGTAATAGCAGTAAACATAGAAACTGCATATGGATCAAATTACCTACAAATAGTTAACTTGCAGATAAATTAAAATATTCCCATGAAAAAATAAAATAGATCTAAATTTTTAAGAGAACGGTGACGAAGTATGGCAGACCCAAAAATAAGAGAAATGTTCAAAACTACAGAGAAAAATGTCAAAGACACTATTGAGATAATCATGCGAGCTCAACATGCTATGAATCTGAACTTTAACACGAAACCTAAGCCTTAGATCATCCTCACTCCATCACCTCGTGTGCTTCTTGCTCATCCCCTCTTACTACAAAAGCAAGTGCTACCATCAAAATTCTTCTACTTCGCACAATGCAATCCTCTTCTCTACTTCTAATCTTCTTTCTTATTGTTTGCCTCCCAACAAGGCCATTTTCGTCACACTATCTCCACCCACCACCTCAAATGGATGTCCACCTAACATCTATACTTCACCGCCTCCTCCACAGCCATCCAAACTCTACCATAATTATTTCTAATCTTACAAATTCAAAAATAATACCAGCAACATGGAAATTCAACAGGGCATGAAATGATACAAGCCTGCTATTTTGTTCCTAAACATGGCAGCCATATAACTTACAGATAGAGGCATTGCATACTTCGTTCCAACACGTTACCCTTATTTCAATTGTTTCCAAGGAAACATCAGCCTTGGAGCCTAGGAGAACTTGCAATGCAGCTTCAAAATTTTTGTTACCAATCTTTGCTTGTATTGAAATGGTAATAGATGGCCTTCAAGAAACATCTTCCACCTTGGTTATATGGCGCAGTCTGCTAGGTTGTGGCTGGAAAAATGTTCTCCTCCTCACCTGATGAGATGAGGATTGGATGAGCGCAGTGAGGGCTCTCTTCATCCAGTCTCCTCTTTTGACGCAGCCGATTCTCTCTAGCAAGTTCTTCAAGGTGTAGATCAATTAATGCATAAAATGATTCAGGATTCCAGTTGCAGCTTTAAAGCAAAAAAAAAGAACGAAAAGAGTTGCATTCGCAGCTTTAAAGCGAACAAAAAAAAAAAGAAAGAAAAGAGTTGCATTTTCATCTTTGCTTCTATCCATGCTTTTTGATTTTATGTACAAACATCTCTGAATGTCATTTGAACATCAACTTAAATGCAAAGAATAAAAATGTACTCAGGTTTTGCAATCCATAATGTGAGTGTAAGAAGCCTCTCGACTTAAAAATATATAAAACTAGACAAGGGAAGCATGAGAATATAAGAGCATATAATCATATGCTCAAGTAACTACTTGGAAAATTGGAGAAAAAAGTAAAACCCATGGATAGAGTCAACAAATTTGGTTCATTGAAAGACTCATGCCATCATTATAGAAACAAATGAAGATTGTGCCACCTTCTTCATAAGATGGCATACAATACAACATAGATTTAAAACTCATCAAGTTTCATAAACAAGACTTCACATGCAATAGAGCATAGATACCCCTTGCTTATAGCCTAAACCACTTTGTGGGTCGACATCTCTTGAATTGAGTTGGATCTAGAATGGTCGTCTACCTTTTTCTATTTAGAAGATCATCAATCATAGAGACATATTTTCAGCCCAAGACAATATCTTGATGAAGTAAACAGGTGGACATCATAGCTATTTAAGGAGGCCCCTATTGCTAGCAAATCATAAAGGCATAGATGAGGCATGTTGTCATGCTCCCTATCTCAAAGTGGGAAAGGAACAAAGTCCATTTCCTCCTTCAAAGATGCAAGGGGACTCAAAAGCCAAAGGTAAAGATAAAGGGGAAGGTTAGCTTGGTAATTTTAATTCTATTGAATCTAATAAACAATGTGCACATTGTGATGTGAAGGGTCATAAAGATGAGACAAGTTGAAAGCTACACCTAGAATTACACCCATGGAAAAATGCAAAGAAAAGGAACAAGCAAATGAAGTCATGACTTATTTTGAGGGATAAGAAGTGGAATGCAATTCAAAGGTAGATGAGAGACTTGTTTGCATGTCCCTCAACAAAAACATTGCTTAAGTGGTCATGAAGTGCAAGATAAAGTTGAGAATGCTTTTTTCACATTAAAACTCAAATCTAAGACCAAGGTAGATGCCCTCTTTGATGCTCTCTTGTTTTAGGTGTCAAAACCATTGGTTAGGGTTCGACAATTGGTGGATGGGGATAAAAACCCAATGGGGTATCTATATGAGGCCATGGATGTAATGTCCCCTCTTGGGAATGCCCTAAATTTTCTTGAAATCCTTAATTTCCAAATGATAAATGAGTTAGCAAGTACTTCTCAACTAATTGAAACCTTGATTGAAGTCCTTCATTCCCAATCAATTTGGTCTTCACACTTAGAAGATATTGTTAGCGTAAATCAATCATTTAAGAAATCTATCATGCGTACTAATTTAAATTACCATAGTTACTTATAATGCTTAATAATTGCTGCAAGCATCATTATTGTATATATCTAATTCACACATCTACCCATACTTACATATACATATACATATGCACATACATATACATATCTAGTACTACAATTAAATATCCATGAATGGTAACACTAAAATGTTATCTATATAAACACTATTAATAAGAAACTTACTATCAACAGTTGTGCATCATAAAATAACATTAAAGATATTGTAATAGCATTTTATATGTCCCATTATTTAATTGCCTATGGATCCTATCATTGCCTTTATCCATAACATAATTACTAATTACAATAAAAGATATTATAATCATACTATCAATGGCCTCACTTTACCTTTACTCACAATAAATAATAACATACTATCCATATTTACATATTTGTTACTTTTGTGCTTCTATTTTAATATCATCTGTAACTATATACTTATTACCTCTGTTACCGGGTTCTTCATTTTAGCACCCCGAACCGGCCAAAATACGTGTGGGTTCTGGTTCGCGTTCGGTTCTTCTCTAGGTTCGCCCGGGTTCTCCATTTTCCACCCGGGTTCTCTGTGGGTCCTTCACAGAGTGGGTGGAAAATGGAGAACGCTGGACGAACCCAAGGAGAACCCAAAAGGACCTGGGCGGACCCACGTCATCCAGCCTAGAAAAAGGCAAAAACTCAACTTAAAAACAAAAAATAAAACCCTAAAAAGTGCCCAGATTGCCTTATATTGACTTGGCCGACCAAATGAAGCTCATTTTGCAAACTCAAAAGAGCAAAAACACCATTTTTTTGCCTCCAAGCTAAAATAGTTGATTTTTGCAGGTTTTCTCTTTTTTTTCGAAGGTGACTGAAGATATTACCGTATGGCGTATTTCATTGTTTCAATATTCTATGGCATTATGGCATTATGATCATATGATTATAATTTTGAGCATGCTTATGAGTCTGGCATTATCATTATGTTTATAAATTTATAATTTAATAATATATATATATATATAGTACAGCCGTACCCGTACCCTAGGGAAAAATAAAATTGCCGAACCGGCGAACCCGCATCTGAATCCATACCCGACCCGGCAACTTAGCTTATTACTTATTATATTTACTTATTGCATTTTATCTTCATAAAAATGGAATTATATACTATCTATATTTTTATACTCATTTACACATTCTCTATACTTATTACTTATTTACTATTGGAGGCAAGAATGATAAATATGCCTATCATCTACTCTAGAATTATCATTGTAACAAGAGTAATAAATATACCTAAGAATTCTACCTTACCAACTCTGACATATATTATAACTATAGTTAAATAGAACTTACCACATCTATCCCTTTTACCTACTTTATGTCCTTAGCAAGTCACGGTTCCATAGATTCTGAATGCAGTCTGAATCTTATTCGATACTTCCTTATTCTCTCAGTAGATTACGATTCCAATCAGGCATTACATAGGTTGTGTTTTCCTTTCTAGTTCCAATACTTCTTGATCCATGCCTTTTGAATGACTTTGGGGGCTCTTTAAATATCCTACGATGGTGTCTCCTTTTGAATCGTCATGGCTGCTGCCTTTTAACTAATTCTGACCGGTGTAAACTTGTGGCTCTTGTGATTGCCTTTAATAATAGCAGTACTTACTAATCGATGCAAACTAATTAGATATTAATCAGATATTAAATTTCTGTGTGAATATTTTAATATTAATCAGATATTAATGAGTGCCAATTATTCTATTGCATGTTAATATCACCAAGTCATTGTCTTATTAATATTATTTCTTATTAATATTATCAAATCATTATTATTATATCTTATTAATATTATTTATTATAATTGTTTATTTATTTTTATAATTACAATATTATCTGATGTTTATTTAATTATATATATTTTTTAATGTTTATGATATTTAAATCATTAACTTGTTTATATTATATTATAATTATAATATTATCTAAGATAATTATAATTATAATATTTAAATTGAGATTACTTATATTTTCATTTTGATATTTGTTTGATTTTGTTATTTGTATTTCAGTGTTATTTTGGTGTTACGATTTCGGGGACATGACGATGGACAAGTCCAAAGAGGCGATCCAACATTTGTATGGATCAAATAAAAACAAATTCAATCTAGCACATTATTGACTGGACGAGGAACCTACAACTGCACCAACATATTCATGATGTTGCCTACTACATGAACCCAAAGTTTTTCTTCTCCAATTCATTAAGAGTGGATGAAGAAGTTATGGATGGTCTCAACACGTGTATGGTGAGGATGATCATAGATGAAAACCTTAGAAACATCATTCATGATGAATTACAATGTCATGCCTCCCAATCACAGCCTACATAGGAACTAAAGAAAATCATTGACCAAGGAGACTTCAAAGGTTCAATGGAATTAACTAAAGGAAAAATTAAATGCAGCAATTCCAATTTAATGATATAAGGTGGCGCTAATAGACTTTAATTAAAGGCAGCGATCATCGCATTAACAGTGATTAAGGAAGAATAAAGGCAGCGCTTGGATTAAAGAGGGGTGCATCCCTTGTAAAGGGTGCAATGATTTTAATGGTGGTGACTATTCACCCCACCATGAAGGATATATAGGAAGATGGAACCATTTTGTGAAAGGAGGAAGGAAGTGGATTGGAAATGAGAAAAAAATAAGAAGTTGGAATATAAGAGATCTATTGGAAATATATATTGTTTTAGGAAGAATATTATTGGGATGTAAGTTTTAAATTAGAAATTGGGAATAACTATATGTATATATTGTAAATTTCTTTAGCAATCTATTTTGAATTTATAAAAATGTTTTGCAAATAGGGAAGCCGATCAACCTTCCAAGTTCACGAGAGATGAAGTACCATCTTTCCTTCATCAAGTATGCCACCCCTAAGATGGAGCACTCATGGGCCAGGAGGCGTATGAGTGCTCTTGGGCTTGTTAAGGAAGGCAGTCTTCATGCATCTTATCAAGAACGACACTCTTAAGATGGAGTTTCTGTGGGTTGGGAGGTAAATGAGTGCTCCTGGGCTTGATCAAGGAGGATGGAACACCTCCAAGGTGGACCAAGGGATGGAGTGGACCTGAGATCCTGCCATGTTTGTCGGTCGGGAGGCGGATGAGTGCTCCTAGGCTTGAGGGACTTCTCAAGTACGCCACCCTTGAGATGGAGCGCTCGGGGGCCAGGAGGCATATGAGTGCTCTTGGGCTTGAGGGTCTTCTCAAGTATGCATCCCCAAGATGGATGGACAAGGATTCACCCATGCTCTCGCAATACAAGGACAACCATCCTTAAGATTGCGGTTTGCAAGTACTTCAAGTGAATTCCTAATATGATTGGCTATAGGAATATGCTTTGGAATAACCATTAATGATGTTAAGATGTTTTGAATCCAAATGTTAATGATGCTATGAACTATAGATCTATCATCTAACTATTATGATTTTTTAGCTATGGTGTATTACTCTCAATATTATAATATTTTATGTATTAATTTCTATGTTACCGGATTCGTACCCACAGGCCTCGAACCCGGTTCGGGTACGCACCCGGTTCGGGTTCGTCTGTGGGTTCGTGCTGGGTACACACAGGGTGCGTGCCCAGCACTGTGGGTTCGCCAGGGTTCGTGGGTGCACGAACCCTGGCGAACCCACAGTGCTGGGCACGCACCCTATGCGTACCCAGCACAAACCCGTGCGTACCCAGCACGAACCCAGGCGAACCCGGGCGAACCAACCCATGGGCCAAGTCAAAAAAAAATGGGCCCAAACATGATTAAAAAACATTTTTTTTTTTTAAAAATTCCCCCCTAACCCTAAAATGGCTAGTGGCTTTGCACAGAAGTAGTCTTTTGTGAGTGGTAGATTAATCTTGGTTTGCACAAAAAGTTTGGAGTGGCAGTATGAGGCTAGTGGCTTTGCACAGAAGTAGTCTTTTGTGATGTATAACACAGAGGGTGAATGAATACAGGAATTCTAATTTGCTAAGAGCTGCACAGAAGCTCTGTTTTTAGCATAAACAGAAGAGGAGGAGCATTCAAGCTGAAGCAGCCCTGGTTTGAAGATTTCTGTGGATGTTGTTCTAATCCGGTCAAGTGCAAAAGTTCTGCATTCAAATCCAAAGCAGAAGCTCACCTAAAAATTCTGAATAACAAGAGAATCTCTAGGCTCATTAGAGGTGAATCTAGTGGCATATTGACAGGGATAGATGAAACAGCATATATCTGATTAGTTAAAAAAATCAGAAATAAAGAGTGAGACAGATCATGTTAATGCCTATAAGTAACCTTGAATTTTGACAGAATAAGTAGTGCAATAGAGAAGAACTAGGTTAAATGACCCTTAAATACCAATTCCAAAAATGATAATTTGACAAAATTTTCAGGAAGTTCAAATAAATATAGAAATTTGGAGAACCATGAAAAACAAAGAATGCTGAGAATCAAATATTCAAAATGTAATATCTTTTTTCTAAAAATACCTTTGGTTAAGAGACCTGAGACCTGGAAAACTTGTTGGCAAGATCTGTTAGAATTGGCATTTAATATTTATCTTTGGCATTTGCATTGATCAATGATCAAGTATCATACTATGAAATGATTTAGTTTTACAATTCTCTATATTTCTCTTATTTTTTTGTATATATAATACATATATATAGATTTATAATATATTAAATTATTAATATATATATATATATATACACACGTACCCATACGTACCCAAACCCCTAAAAAAATTTTGCCCGTACCCACGTACCGGGTTCTCGTACCCGAACCCGTCCCCGAACCCGAACCGGTAACTTAGATTAATTTGAATGTTGCCATAAAATTGATACTCGTTATTAGTAATATCAGTTTTTAGTGATTATTATTGTTTTGCAGACCTAAATTTAGGAATATCCCAAAAGGGGACATTAAATACAAATCTGTAAGTGTGTGGAGGGGGAGACTGTTTTCTTCACCTCTATGCATTTGAAGGAGAGCCACTCGACAGCCAAGTTAAAAGGCATATATATTTAATTTTAGTTTACTGTTTAATTTAAGTTTTAAATTTACTAAAATTCTTATAAAGTTATAAATCATGTCCATGCATATTTGTGGTAGGAAGATTTTGGTGCAACAACACCTAATTTTCAAAAATAGGCCACCAACATTTTGTCCCAACCCTATAGCACTTCAAGTTGTGAGTGCAATTGGAGTGTTTTTTAAACCACTCACTCAAAGAAACACAAGTTAACTCAAAAGCACTTGAATGACCTTTTTTGTGTGGTAACCTCTAGGTGCATGCAAAGAAGGTGGACTGTCAGAAAACATATGAGATTTTTGACATCAATGATATTGATCCATATTCAAATTGGATTGCTAAGGATGTGGATGCCATGTTCAGTATCGAGGATATAGGTGATTTGGAGAGGGAGGCAACAGATGTAGCAGCATATGATGGTGCAAAAGACAAGGCATCAATGGAGGCTTCATCGCATTCATATCATGATCATAAGCCTAAGGCTCCTATTGAGGATGATAATGTTCATCAACAAGAAGCTGCAGCACTACAATCTAGTTTGAAGGCACCCACATAGCCATTTAGAAGTTGTTGGCGTTTAAATTAGCACCTTTGGAGTGTTGATTGTAAATGTTCAGCTATTACAAATGTTTTGCAACACTTATTCGTTATTTAAAGAGGAGAAGTCCCTCTTTGCTGATGTAATGTGTAAGAGAGGGTAGAGTATACTTAAGGTTCCTCTCTTTTTGTACTCAGCAATAGGACACAAGGGTGCACAAACACAATGCGTCGTAGCTAAGTTTTTTCTCTAGTTTCGGCAGATCTTAACTACGACTATTCTAGCTTTTAATCTATCCTATATCCTCAAAGTAAACAGAGCATGAGGGCATAGGAGCGGGAATGGATTGGTTGGATTACTTGAATCCACCATCTCCTTAGAATATGGTCGAGGCTCTAAACTCTCGGATATATGCTGAGATAAGGTTTTATACAAGTAAACTCTTTTCACGGTAAGTTGGATTTGAGACCTACCAAGGAGGAGGAACCCCTATCCGAGGTATGGGCTAGGAAATGACTTACAAGAAACAACAAATTACGATGTCTTGGCCGACAAACTTGCTAAGGAGGAGGAACCCCTATCTGAAGTATAGGTTGAAGGAGAATCCATTAGACAACAACAAACAACAACCGTTAATAACAGATATCCAAGGAGGAGGAACCCCTATCCGAGGAGGGAAATGAAACAACAAGCTATTTAAACACAAAGACGTTATGGAAGAACTCAAATCCTTAGGTCAAATTGCATGTGCCTTTTGATTTCTTTTCTTCAAGCTTTTTGAATGAATTACAAAGATTGGGACAGCAAAGGCACGAAATCATGCACAATTACGATCAACCAATGATCTCTCATCCAAGAGTGAACAAATATTCGCTTTCAAAGTTGTTGGCAACAATGGCGCAACAATTCTGCATAGCAAGTAAAGGTTAAACAAATAATGAGCCCAAGGCTCTTATTTATAGAACTCAAAGGAGTAGGCAACCCTAAAATCTCCTTGAGTTAAGAAATAGTTCTTGCCAATCAATTAGCAAGATTTATTCCTAAGAAAGGGGAACAAACAATTAACTGGAAATCTACTTCAGTTAACTGAAACTAGACAAAGAGTCAACTGGAAACTACATAAGTTGACTGAAACTAAACTAAAGGTGAACATTAATACAAAGTGCTTCCAAAATAGGCATCCACAATTAGTGGAGATCTGAGATCGATAATTCGTGGAAGTTAAAATAGACATCCATAATTAATGGGATCTGACATGCATGATCAATGGGATCTGGAGTTAACTTGGAAAGGGGCGTCAAGTTAACTTCAGTGACCATTAATGCTATTTTGGAGGATAGGACGTCCTTTGTGGGTGTTTTACACCTCATCTTTACTAGTCAACAGTTCTTCTAACCAGGCGTTGACTTTTTCTACCTCTTGCAAACTACTTTTGATATTCGATCTTCTTTGCAGTTGCATTATGTAGCCTTGTTGACATGGTATGTGGAAGGTAGTGTGGTATAACTGTTGGTGGCTCTGTGTTTGGAATGACTACCTTCCGTATTTGGCTATCCATTGAACAGTGATGTCATTAACGCCTTCCAAGGCGTCCAACTTGACTACGGGCTTTACTTGATGCATGTCCGTGTCGAGTGTTTTCAGAAAGTCGTGAAGTAGGACCATTTTGGTCTTGATTTCAACTTGAGAATATTGTATTCTGAAAAACTCGATTGTTGACTATAAACACGGATATGTTCAAACAACTTTTTCTGCAAATGCTAAAAATAGCCTGTCAAGGGGTAATTTTTATGAAAAAATCTGAGACATGGGTTTTACTTAGAATAATTTTCTAAATGGACCCAAAACGTCAGAAATCCCAAAAAATCACTTTTCCTCGTACATGCAAGAGCCCTTCGGGGCAAAGGTTTTAGAGGCAGCAGAGGCTTATTTTTCCTAGAAAAATCCGACACATGGGTATTGTTGGCGCTTCAAAGCTTAACAAACCCAGTTTGTCTAATTTTTGAAATTGTGACTTTTTCCAGAAACCCTAAAAAAAGGGGCAGCAGGGCAACTTTTTCTAGTAAAATTTGGCACATGGGTTTTGTTGAATATGCTATGTTGATCATACCCAGAAGAGCAGATCTGTGAATATCTGTCGTTTTCTTGGACATGCAAGAAGATCTAAGACAAGAAAAGAGGAAGATTGGAAGTTATTTTCTGCCTTTCTGTAAAAATGTGCCTCTGGATGCAACCTCTGATAAATTGTCCTTCTGTGCTACTGATCTTCAAAAATAATGAACGGTCAAAACCCTTTGTCAGATCTTGAAAAGACGTCTTGGAGAGCAAATGGTTGTTCTTGAGCTCCAACCTACAAAGACAAACAATGAGTAATGATGTCCAAGCTTGATACATAGTGATTGATGCCTGAACGCATCAAGTATGGGCACCAACTCATGATTGAAGACTGATTTGGCTTGATCTGGAGTTCTAAAAGCTGATTTCCACTGATTGTGGGTTGTTTTGGCCAAGTTTGCCTCCAAAATCTCTAACTCAAGTCAACAAACTTCTCTTTGACTTTTTAGGTGTCCTTCTTGAGTTTGAACATTTTTATTATTTTTCCATGTTGGAGTGCCTCTATTCGATCCTTGCTCCAGATTGATCAATTGATCTTGAGCAATTGCTGATAGATTCCCTATTGAGTTGGATCCTTGCTGAAGAGATGTGCCTAGGAGATGTTAAGCCAAAAAATTGAGTTTGAGGCTCCAGAAGAGTGGGCGTCTTTCTTCAGCAAGAGCGCTTTTGCACTTGCCTTAGTCAATTTTCAGTGTTTGTTCTTCAACTTCTTCATTTAGACCTCCCATGCTCTAATTTGATATCCTCGTTGACTGACAAGTCGGACAATCTCGCTTGACGATTCATCAGGTGACCAGCTCAGTCCTGAAAAGGATGGCTAGTGTCTCAGCCTCTGAAAGTCAGTTTAAGGCCTCAACAAGCAAGGGCACCTTCTTCAATAGGGGTGCCTTTGTTCTTTTTGATCAGTTATTTTATGTTGAAAACTGCTTCAATTTGATCTCCGTCATCAAATGATTGCCTTGTCGGAATCCTTCGCTGACGGTTTCGTTGTCGAGGTTGATCCAAACGGAGATCATCTTGGGGGTCCTTCAGCCATTCGACAGCATCTGAGTGCCCAAAAGAAAGGGTGCCTTTCTTCAGCAAGGGCACCTTTTTCAAGCTAGGTGGCCATTTTTGGATGTCTCTTTATAACAGCCTCTTTGCACTCTGTTCACATTTGTCAGTGATCACTTTATCAGATGATCTTGCCAAATGTTTCGTTGTCGAGCCAACAGGAAAACGTTGAGGATGACTACCTTGGACAAATCAAGTGACTGTATTTGGCCCTTGAGATCCAAGGGTGCCTTTCTCTGGAAAGAGCTCTTTTAGCATGTTGAGTGATTTCTCCTTCTTAACGTTTCCAGAGTTGGCCAAATCTTTTTCAGTTTCCAGAATCTCCTTCGTCAAACGACATCTTTTTATCTTTTGTCGTTTTTTTGGATGTCTCTTTATAACAACCTCTTCATACTCTGTTGACATTTCTCGGTGATCACTTTATCAGATGATCTTGTCAAATGTTTCGTTGTCGAGCCAACAAGAAAACACTGAGGATGACTGCCTCAGACAAATCAGGTGACTGTATTTGGCCCTTGAGATCCAAGGGTGCCTTTCTCTAGAAAGGGCTCTTTTAGCATGTTGAGTGATTTCTCCTTCGTAACGTTTCCAGAGTTAGCCAAATTTTGGCCTTTTCCGGTTTTGAGAATCTCCTTCATCAAATAGCATCTCTTTAGACCTTTTTCGCCATGGTTGCATCGTTGAAGCTTTTGAAGCTTAGCTTTCAGCACCTAGTACTGGCCAATCCGCCATTAATGGTTGCGGAGCTCCTAACTTTGTTCCTGGAAAATAGAAATAGACCCACTAGAGTAAAATATGTCTTTTGATGATTTTGACTTGATCAGTGTGATCGTGAAGTCAATTAATCCTATCAAAATCATTTTCAATCATTTTCGGGAAGGTCCTATTTTCAAGGAAACCCCTGAAACCCCTATTTTCATTTTCGGGAAGGTCCTATTTTCAAGGAAACCCCTAATTTTCAAATTTTCAGAAATTTGCACATATTTTCTTTGACAAAAGCCCACAAAGACCCTATGTTTGGTTTGACCTAAAACAGACTTTTGACAGCATTTTTACATGATTTAGCTCAATTTTAGCAGAATGCCAAAAATTTATTTTCGGTACAACAGAAGCTTTAATCATAGAAGTACTTTACAGATTATGAACATTGAAATTATACTTTGTATTTTTTATTCATATTGAAACTGAAGTGCAATGCATATTGAACTTTAAATATGAAAGAAATCAGTAATATATTGTTTAAATTCAGAAATATGGATGTTTTGAATAATATTTTATAAATTTATGTGTTTTTAATGCACAGAAATTTTTCTGAGTTTAAGTATGGATGAGTTCATTGGAATAAATTTTATAACACAACCATACTCTAGCATGCAAGGTGATGCAGGAGCATCCTTGGTTGACTACAAACCGCATCACCCAAAAAAAGAAATAAATAATTGCTAATAAAGCCTTGACCGTGTCTTCACTAAGTTCTCTTGCAGTTATTTCTGACTTCCACAATTTCAAAGGAAATTCTCAGCCTTTTTTTAAGGATCTTGATGGGTATTATTTTCCTCGTGCCTCTGATGTGCAAATTAAAAGGGAAAAAAGACAAAAAAAAGGGCCAAGATTTTTAGAGAATAGGGGGCAAACAAGGCGATCTGGCATTAATCAGCAGATGGCTTCAGTTACACTAAAGCCCCTTGGCATCTTTTTAAGGAGAGTTGGAAAAGCATTACAGGAGTAATGCAGAGCTATTAGCTTTTTAACAATATATTGTCACAGTTGTTACAATAGCTGAAAGATTGAGTAATAATGGCTGGCTGTAGCAAAAAGGATCTTAAAATCAACTGATTTTGAGAAGTAAATGGATGCTGCAGAGAAAAGGTGTTTATCGATGCAGGCCAAAAATAATCAGCAGCGAAAAAAAAGGACAGCATATTCTAGTAGATCATAGATTAGATGTCAAGAGAGTAGTTTTGGAGTTGGTTTCATAGAGGAGGTCTGTACATGCTTATTTTTGGCAATGTAAAACAATGAATTTGAGTCGAACTATGCTCTATTAGCAATCATAAAATCAATCTTTATAAATGGTTTGTGTTGGTGAGTTGTTTTAGAAAACTGTTTGTGATTATGCTAGCAGCTTGATCTGTTATTCTTCGTAGGGAGAATTTACTTAGGCCGCAAGGATTAAGTGGTCCTTAATTGGAACCCCTGCCTTGATTGCATCACAAGGTATTGATGAGAAAAAACACTTCGACCAAAACTTTCAAAAAGGTGTGTCAATTTTTTTGACAATCAAGACAGTATTCTTAAGTTTTGATAGCAAGTTAGAAAAATACTCGAAGACAGGAGATGGTATTTAATAATTATCTTTTGACTAATTCAGAAATAAATCTCTAAGAGGTTATTTCCACATTAGTAGTGGATGCCTAGTCATTCAACTTTGCCTATTTCAAGGGCTGAGCTTAAGATGCTAGTGCAAGCTTTGGCAATGCCTTTGCAAACCAAAAAAAACAATCAGATTATTCAGATGAAGTAGACATGTTAAGCATTGATATTCTGGATAAATACAGAGCTTTAACTTTCTATCAGGATTTAGAACAAATGATGCAATTACTTATTTTCATTCTTATTTGGCATACCCATTTGTTATAATCTATACTCAATTACAGAATCAAGTTGTTACCTCTCTCAGTGGAATGCACATACTCGAAGACCAAGCTGCTTTCTGTCCTTGCCATAGTGGATAACCAGAGATGCACCTTCTCCTGCTCACCAGATCTCACATCTATCAAGAACTTAGCTGCCACACAGTGGAAAAACATGAAAACCTCCATCAGTGACAATTATGAAGGAAAGGAAACATTGTAGTGTGTAGAAAATATTTCCATTTCAAACAAAAACAGAAAATTAAGTATGATAACTTAATATTTGAGGAAAAACATATATTTTAGGTCTTTCTATTAATATTGTTGAGCTACAGCTCATATGGACCAGTTAGGACTCGAACCTAGGACCTCCCATTTGCTGTTAGAGTGCTCTACCAACTGAACTACTGGACCCTCTTTGGCCAGCCCATCGTCGGTCCAGGTGTAGCTTATTTCCAACATCCCCCCTTAAGCCACACTGCTGGTGCTTGGGGCTCCTAGTGTGGCTCTGATACCATATGTTGAGCTACAGCTCATATGGACCAGCTAGGACTCGAACCTAGGACCTTCTATTTGCTATTGGAGTGCTATACCAACTGAGCTACTGGATCCTCTTTGACCAGCCCATTGTCATCTAGGAATGGCTTATTTCCGACAAATATATCTAAACTTTGACCAATTGCACTGTTGTATACAAAATTCTGGACAACGAATTGTTGAAAATTTGCTAACTGGAGATTCTAGGACTAGAAATTATGTGACACATGGCCAATGGCAAATGAAAAATTAGAAAACAATAATATTATAATACATTCCCTGAACAACATAGGTTCATGAAAACACTTGTATAAATAAATTAACTGATTTATATTAACAACTCACCTCCTGGTAGGCAGTCCCCAAAACATTGGGCTAATTTTCTCCTGAAACCTGCATCCTTGTTCCTATTATGGATGTTGTTTCTGAAAGGTACCTTTCTCAAAAGATTCTGCTGTACAGAATTATCATGGTTGCTTTGGCCTAGGACCCCAGTGATCCCAAGAAACTCACCAATACCTTGAAACACCATTTGTCCAGACTACAGGTCATCGACGAAATCTCCGAACTAATGGGTATTGTGTCCCTGCTCTAGTAAGGCCTCCAATCGGAAGCATTCATTTTCTGATAGAATATGGCTTCTGATTTGAATGGGTATTCCTAGGCCCCCAAATTGCCGCCCATTAGATGGGCGTCCATTTTCTGATCTAACAAAGCCTCCCATTTAAATGACTATCAATTTTCTGTTCCAACAAGACCTACCATCTAAATGGGTATTCCTGTTTCTAGCAATGTACTCCAGGAAATGCTGGACCATTTCAATTGGAAACTACAGAGTTGATTCAAACAAATTGGAATTTATCCTAAGAATTTTTTCGATGGAACAACACAGGTCAATGGAGACAAATGCCTATGATAAAAAATATATCTTTTGCAGGATCACACGGGTTAATTTTTTGAAAACTAGTTGGAAGTACGTATCCAGTTCGTACATAGCACAGCACTCAAATAAGGCATCGGCAAAATAAAATTAATCAAAGTACATGGGTACATGAGGAAGAGGTGTGTAGTTAGCTTGAAAAATACAAGAGAAAACGCAGTCACGGTATTTGCAAACGCAATGAATTGAAATCTACTTCAAACCAACCTATACTTACGTGGATATAAAATGCGGCCAAAAGCACGATATTCTAAAAAGGGAAAGGAAAGGAAAGAGATTTGAGACTGTCAGTTCCAACAACCACCCAGACAGAGGGGGGACTGTTAGCTGAATTTGACTTTTTCATTAAGTCACATTTTTAAGGTGGATGCCATTGCCAAACGATCCACATCATTTTCGTCGGATTATGTTGTCCGGAACTCAGAAGAGATTTGTGGATATTGCTAGATGACGAGCACTCTTTTGCACACTTCATCGTTTGGCTGTAGAATTGTTAATTTCTGATACAACAATCTTCTTAGATACTATTACAGCGCCTCTCTACTTTTATCCATGGACACAGATGTTTTCCCTCCAAGTCTGTTTGTAATGGATAGAAATCAGGCTCTTTATAATCCTCTGCGTATGACCTCCAAATACTATAGATTACACTCACAGCATGATTCAAAAGCTTTTTTTCGTCCGAAAATTCACTCATATCAGTGCATGATTTAATGTTTTTATTATATATCTATAATTGGCGTTCACTAAAGGAGCTCAAAGAAAGAAGAAAAATATAGAGCATGATTTAAGAGGGTTTTTTTGGTCGAGTATTTTGGTTTAGAGGGAGGAGTAGTTATTATGTTAAAGTTATTCACGATATGATTCTAGCCTCTTTTTAGAGTATCGGGTCTTTGCATTTAGCAAGACTTAATCCTTGATGAGTTATTTGTGAATCATTCAACTTCACCAATAAACCGAGAGCCAAATAACTAAAAAGAAATTTGAGTCTCTTTAAGCAATTCTTTTGAGATAACGTATTCGTGTTTTTTGGATTAACAAAATGGTTTTGTTGGGTTTCCATCCTCATAAAGAAAAATGTTGGTTTAAAAATATATCATAATGAGCAAAAAATAGAATAAATAAAAAGAATAGAAGCCCATTGTTAGCAAGAAAACTAGGGAAACACAGAGTGGAGTTCTAAGCCCCAAGTACTTTCTGAGTACATTGTAGTTTATACCCCAAACTCAATCATATAAAGGGAGCAATGGCTTGATTTGGATAAAAGATCAATTAGTTAACCATATATAATAGAATATCAAACAACACAATGTAGATAGAATTTTAGTTTCAATATATTGTTAATATCAATTGAATACATTCACATCTCCTTTTTACATCATATGTATTTATCATATATTTTCCCCTATACTCTGTATATATTCTACTTTCTACTAATTATTCTCTTTTCTCTTCTTCGCCCCCCTTCTGTTATACATATTTTTTTCTACACATATATCTACAGGATGGGATGTGATCCATTTATCCTACCTCTACCCTATATGGTATTTCTTGGATCTTATGCTTCGCGAGCTCTTTGTGGCAAGATGTGGCAGGATTTTCTTGGCGATGTTTAAACTATTGCACTTTCTTGCCAACACCCATTATCACCCTAGATTAAAATTACACCATTGTCACCTCATATTACCAACCCTAGCCTTCAATGTTATTAAAGATCCCAGCCCCACCTATTCAAATTCACCCTTGATGTTGTGTCCATTAAACATATCTAATTCTCTTGAATATTATTATGAAAGTTTATAATTGACTTTAAAATTGACACTCTTTTACACACTTACTCATGTTTTTCAACTAAAAATATTATTGAGCAACCCGCCTGTTTTAACTTGTAGTTATAAATAAGAAATAATAAGAAGTAAAAAGAATATAATAAGAAACAAGATGCAAACAATTGATAATAATAAGCTACTTCAAAGGGTCAACCTCCAAAAATCTTCAATAAGAGCAAAACTTGTAATATGATGCTTAACTAATACTCACTACCTATTATATAGGCTTCATTAGGTAATATTAGTACTCTTATCTAAATGAAACCAACCTAACATATCATAACTATACTTAAGGGCTTATAAATGACTCAA
>VDFB02172570.1:0-16326 GCA_007258455.2 Sequoia sempervirens
TTGTGTTTTTATTTTTTAGAAAACTTTGAATCTATTGTTTCTTTGTTGTTTTAGTGTTGTCTTTGACATGCGGCCATTGAAATATTTGTCTTTGTTGTTGGACTTTGCTTCCCTGAGGGTCTCTTTTCTAAAGGGTTCAACACCCTATAATGCACAATTTGTATTATCAAAAAATATATATCACAAACTAAAATATTTCTTAGTTTTTAGTAAAAAGCTTGAATTTAAATTTGAATTGAAACCAAGAGAGAAAATTCTTGGGGGCTCTATTGATAAAATTTAGCAACACGTGGAACCTATTTTAAATAATTTCAAGGCATGAATCTATGACACTTTGGTTATAGGGTGGTCCTAACAAGAAAGAATTGGAGACCACCGAATATAGAGTTGATTAATAGAAATACCATTACAAAATTCATTTCCTGCACAATAAAGCCAATGCTTGATATTTTATTAGAATTTTCATATAGTTTTGATTATAAAAGTGTCTTAAATTTTGAAGGTTTCCTGTATAGAGAGCATAGTGCCAAGTTCTAGAATCTTTCAAGTTGGATGCCCTAAAGACATTCCAAAATTAATACAGCGTCTAGCTATAATTTTGTTTACTTCATTTCCCTTGAAAGCACTCTGATAATTCATTGGAAATATAGGGAAATGCCTTTTCTACAAATGGAGAGAAACATTAAACCTCTAGATTTATAAGGTAAGCAACAAAAATTCCAAGCCACATGATGGAGACCATGATGTCCTTCACTTGTATCCTAAAAATATTTAAGGAGCTTTTCAATTTTCAAGTAAGAAGCCTTGAAAAGAACCAAACAAGAAGAGCAATATAGAATCTTGAATACAAAAAAAAAAAAAAAATTAGAATTTATTTTCCATATAAGAAAGAGGATTGGTAATTTAGTTAATCTTTTTCTTTTAATTCTATAAATCACCACTTTCCAAAGAATGATAGGAAAAGCCTAAAAAGAAAAAGAATTCCCAAAGAGAAATATTTTCCATGATTGATCCCCTTTTAGTCAAAATGACCAAGCTAACTTAGCCTAGGAAGAAAGGATTACTTGTAGCATTGAGTCTTTTTCCATTGAATTCTTGATCTAGAAGCCTAGAAAAAGATATCCAAGCACTAAAGGGTTTGATTCACATTATTTTCTTCATCAAATAGAGTAATAAAAGATTCATTAGAAAAATGACCAATAACTATTTTTCAAGAAGATTTAGGAAGAGTTATCCCCTTGACCAAGGATTGAGAGACCGCATGAGCTAGGAGCTAGCCAAATCATTCAACAAAAAAACATAGTGTTGCAAAAACAAGGCACCCTTGATGGATAGACTTGTGAATGCCAAAAGGTGTTGTTTGGTGGTCAAAAATCATGATGCAAGTTGAAGCATCCATAAATAGCATCCCAATGGATTGAATGAAATGAGGCCCAAAATTAAGTGCTTGGAGCATGGTTAGAATAAACAACCATTCAATGTAGTCATAAGCTATGAAAAAGTTAATATTAATAAAAATAGTGATTTTCTGAGAAAAATGAGCACATTCCATTAGTTTTCAAACAACAATAATATCATTTAGAATAAATATAGATTAATGAATCTAGTTTGCTCAAGGAAAATAAGTTGGGGGAGTATAGAGCAGAGATTGAGAGCTAAATATTTGGTGATGATTTTGTAAGACACATTCAATAAAGTGATCAACTACCAATTATAAATTTCTTTTAGGTTTACTAGATTTAGGTATAAAATTAACATTTCCTTTGTTAATTAGATTCTCCAAAGATTTGGAATGAAATGTTTTAGTATAGAATTTATGGAGGTCATCTCCCATATTACCCCAAAAATATTTATAAAAATTATAAGGGAACTTGTCCAATACGAGAGCCTTGTCATTAGCCACCTTGAAGATGACCTCGTTTAGGTCTTCTTTGGTAAGAAGATGGTCACAAAGAATTTCTTAGGAGTTGGAAACCAAGTAGGGGACTACATTGAGGCATTATTGTAAAGAAGCAAACTGATCTAGAGTATACTCTTGAGCAACAAATACTAGCTCATATTGTTGAAAAAATCTAAAGAATATCAAGGATCTCTTTCAATATATATTTACCTTCATAGATTGTTTTTATGGATTGAGAAGAATGGTGGAAATGCAAGTCCTAGAAAAATTCTTTTGAAAATTTGTCACCAATATTGAGCTATTGAAGCTTAGCTTTAATTTGATCCCTTCACACATAATGAACATCTATAACCTACTTTTGGTGGTGGAGTTGAGCCACATGAAGTTGAGTGATAGAATCAAATGGTTGTGCTTCTAGAGTGGTAGTGATCATTGAAGGTGTAAGGTAGTGGCCTCGTATGAGAAACAACAAAAGTAGGCTAACTACTACACATAAATGTGGAGGACGATGAGTAGTACGGGTTATGACATCATTCCACTAGGGTATGTATCTAGTCAAATGAATGGGGAAAATACATAAACTCCAAACATGTTAAACATGTGCTAAAGTGGCTTTGTCATTAAACACTAATGTATTGAGGAAAAAATGAGTCTTCACAACCTTGGGCTTCGAAACTTGTCATTTAATTATACAAAACCATATTGGGAATTGGTCTAAAAGGACAATGTTTGATAAAGGCTCCATAGGTAAAGGATACAAAATATTGGGCTAACATCATAGAATTATCTAGCCTTTTTTTAACACTTTGTTAAGCCTAGCTCATAATTATTCCAAGTATGCCATGTCATATGATATTGGCAGTAGCCATTATTTGGATCACAAAGCCCCAATTTATTGTGTATGAAGAACCATACTTCTCATTTTCCAATCGTTCAATGTATAGATAAGGCCCCAAATTTATCATAATCCATCTAGATCATGTTAATTTTTTTGCATAGAACCCAAGTGGTGGTTGGCATTAAATTGACAATCTATCTCTAGAGAGAATCTCTTAACTACATCATTCAAAGACTAAACATTAATAACCACAAAGTAATTATTATTAATGTTAAAAAGAGTCCATACTGCTCATTTAGTGGGTTCACACCCTTGGTCAGTAAATTTTTGATGCCATGTAGGAGAGAGATTTAGGTGACAACCCCACCTTAACCTACTTCATGATGCCTACACAAAACATGGTTGGAAGGTCAAATCATACAACATGAGAAAGAAAAAAATAGTTCCTAACCTCTTGTAAGTAGAGAGTGTCTAAACCTAAGAATTATTAACAAACATCATGAATGAAGTACTTTTGTGGGAGTTTTTTCAAACCCCATATATTCCAACAAATACAATTCAGAAATTAGTATTGAAAGGCATCTCCTCATTATCTAACTCATCCATAATAGAATAATTATTGTACAAATTGGCTTCATGGGCATAAAAAATTCTTATATAAAAGTGAAGAGGTACCTATTTCTATTTGGGTGGCATAAATTCTCCTTCCTCCATTAGCCTAGGTAGGCTATGAGACCTCCTTTATCCAAAAAGTGGAGGGGAAGCAAATTAGGCATTGTCAATAGCCAATCAAGATAAGGATGATGTTGTGACTAGGGTCTAAACCATTTTCACCTCACCAAAAGTCTACCCTAAAGGGGATGGTACAACTTTACCTTATTCTAGAGGTTTTGAAAAAATTCATAGCATAGTTCCCAATGCCAAAATGTGTAGGGGAAGGCTTATTATTACCATAATTCTCATATTTTTAGCTGAATCTAGTAGACTAACCTTCCTCTTCCTTCACAAAATATGGCAACCAAGAAGAAGATTTTATAATGACCTTTTGGGCATCAAGAAGCTAAAGGATAACTCAAATCTTACTTTTTGAGGATTGCCACCAATCATAGTGTTCTAGTTTTATCCTAGAGCTTAAGTTGCTTGAATTTGGATTCATGGTTTTTTTAAGTCTTTGCATCTCGAGTATTTTTCTTGGTATGTGGTGTTGTTATAGGATTGTCCTAGAATCCCTTCCAAATACAATCATATCAGGCATGCTTTCAAGGTGATTTTTTTTAGTATTTGAAAAGATAGAAATACTACTATTTTTTGGGATGTTCCTTTGATCACAATTTATCTCTTTAGACTAAAACCATATTCTCTAATGTTCTTATGCAGATTAAAATGCAAGAAAACAAAGTTGGACTTGAATTTTCTCACCTTCAAGTGTTGTTGGATCATTGGGGTAATGTCTTGTGTACTATTGCCAAGGTCCCTTTAATTCCCATCTTCAATAGAGGTTGGTCTTTATCTTGTGAGCATCACTAAGGGTGCATCAAGTCTATTCGTGACAATCAAGATGCATTCTTAGTATTATCTGCCTAGACTATGAGAAGAGATTGTGCTCAATGAGGATGGTTGCAATCCACTAGTTGTCATTTTTCTTATCCCTCGACTTTTAGTGGTGGGACTATTGGCTAGCTAGACTTTGGCAAGTTCCCTTCACTAGCTCTTGCTATTTCTCTTATTTGAGTTATAACTAAAGATAAATACGATGATAATGATAAATATGGTAATAATGGTTGGAACCTTCCTATGGATACTTTCGACCTCACTAATGTATGAGGTATATCGGATGACCAAGACCCACCTCCTCGTCCCTCTCACCATGTATTAGCTTATTATAATTGTATTACGATGTTTTGTTTCATGTTGTTGTCTTATTTAGATTTTGAAAATATGACTAATACTATCCACCTTTCTTTTATAAATATATATAACACTATATTTTAAATGATAATATAAATACTATATATTAAACAAACTATTAGATATTAATAATATATAAATAAATAATGCATTAATAAATGTACTACACAACATCACAAATTATAAATCTAAAAACTTTATACCATATTTTAAGGCGAATGCATACTTTTTCAAAGGTCAGCTTTAGATACGTTAAGAGAGACAACACATCAAACCAAATGTTTTTCCTCATCCTCTTCTACAACATAATAAATTACTTACCCAAAAGACTTCTCAAATAAGTAGGTGGTGGTCAGTATAAGGCTAAATTTAGCAATGAACAAAAAGTTTGATATTATATTCGCTCTTCTCTCCTTTGCACAACTTGCAAAAGAAAATTTTAAATAGCTGACGCCTTGTTTTTCCTTTTAAAATTTTAGATGCCTGAAATTGTACTTTCAAAGTTGTAAACGTGTTCGTATAATTTTCTACAGTTCAGCCGTGATCAATCTTTCTTTGTATAAAATATAGTGTACTTTCTGATGGTGGGGTATCTGCAGCCCATTTATATATTTATAAAACTATGATTTTAAATAATGGCGCTGTCTACCTGAGAAAGTAGAATCCACTAGTACAAAACATTTGTATCCTAATTTGTCTTTGTTCATATGTCTTTCAGATTTATCAAAAGTATTCAATAATTAGAAACAGGACGTCGACAGCCATGGATTTGGACTACATGTTGATAAGAGCTCTGTCAAACTTGTATTCTCTACGTTTGATGCTGCTTCATTTCAGATTATTTATACAATTTTTCTTTGTATTCTCTATTAAAAATATAATACTTATTTATCTTCTTAAGTCTGTTATTTCATTCTATTATTCTTCTCTTTGGTTGCATGTTTAATATTTTAATGATGGATCATGGAATTTGATCTGAAACATCGATTCATAAAAATGCACACAGTTTCAATCCAAAATTTCAGCAATTCATTATCATAGACTGTGGAAAGTTAATGTTGTTAATTAAACATAATACTCCCATTCCCTCTACCTTGCAATTGCCAATAGTTCCAAACTAGTCAAAAGGGCTAAACCATATAATCAACAAATTTAGCATAGGATTTGATTTCCCACTATACATGGTAGAGAAGATCCCAGGGCTTTAACAATAAATTGAACTCTTCTTATTGTATTTAGGAGATAGGAGGCCTTCCATCATTTAAAATCTCAAATTTCCTTCTTTAGTAAATCTTGTCACTGGGAGATCAACAAAAAAATACATGTAATTGATAGAAAACACATATTTTTAGCAATGAAAAGCAACCACCTAATCAACAAAAACTATTGTTTAGAACAAGATATTTAGTGATTGAAAAAAAATGCATTAAGATCCTTTGACATAATGTTAAATAATGCTAACATCAAACACGAATTGGATTACCATGTGACATTGCATTTAGGAGTTGCCTAGATTACCATGCAGTTCACTGCATTCAACATTGCATTAAAGAATTTCCTTTACATTTAACACAGCTAGCCAAAAACAAAGCAAAAGGCCTAGAATGCCATGCCCTCATTCTCCATTTTGTCCAATCAAATCTCAATGACTCAACCTCTCCTTTATTTTTGCAATTAATTTAATTTCTTTAATTTCTGACTAAACCTTCTACCAAGATTGAAGGGTGGAAAGATTTTATAAAACATTATACAATTTTAATATATCATGTTGAAAAGAATAACATATAATAGATAGGTAATTCATCACCCTTTGCTTCTATGGAATGAATACCCCATCTCACTAGATTTGAGACCACAACCATTCTGATACCATATTAAAATGAATGATCAAATTGTAATTTTAACTTACATCATAATTGTATAGAATATATTATTGCTACAAGATTTCCATTCATTTAATTTGATTGCTACTACATTTCAACATAACTTTATAAAGTCTTAAGAACAACTTAGTTTTTGGACACAATCAAATCCAAAAATTAAATTGTTCTCAATATTATAAATTGTGAAAAATTGATATTTTAATTTATAAAACCTTTATTTTCTCAACAAAAGAACTATTTGAATCAACTAACTATTAACTAACCATTATTAACAATCTAATTTTATTTATTTATAAACTACAAACTAATAAAAATTAATATTTCCAACTACCATTGCCACCCACCTTTCTTTTATTAATATGAGTAACCCTATTTTTTAAATGCTAATACAACACTATTCATTAAAAATTCTATTAGACAATAATAACATTATATATATACTTCTTCAACGGTCAGCTTTAGCTATTCAAATAGGTTGCATGTTAAGAGAGACAACACATCAAACCAAATGTTTCTCCTCTACAACATAAATTACCAAAAAAAACAGTCTCAAATAAGCAGATCATGGTCAGTAGAGGGCTAAATTTAGCAATGAACAAAAAGTCTGACAGTGACCAATCTTTGTTTGTATAAAATATTGATGGTGGCTATCTGCACCCCATTTATATATTCATAAAATTGTGATTGATGTGGGTGCTCCACTAGTACTATGCATTTATATCCTTATTTGTCTTTGTTCACATGTTTTTCCCATCTCTTGGAATCTTTTAGACTTTACCAAAAGTATTCAATAATTTGAGTGACGCCATGAGACAAAGAAATCCACACAGTACGGCGGCAGCCATGGATTTGGTGAGAAGCCATGTTGATAACAGCTCTGTCAAACTTGTTATCTTTGTTTGATGTTTCTACCTTTCAAAATAGTTTGTTTTCAGTCACCCAAACTTCCAATTGTTTTTCAGAAATGGGATTTAACCCTTTTTCAAATACAATGTGTAAGTGTAGTTTTGATACAGGTCAGTTATGTAATATAGATTTGATTATGTCAAGTTTTACAAATTTTATTCTTTGGACAAATATAAAAGACATCACATCTGAATAATTATATGTCATATAGCATTGAATAATTATATGTCATATAGCATTAAAGAGATATATCCTTAAGATAATCTTAAGGATAATTTAGTGGTCACAACTGCATTAGCATGTACTTTGATAAATAATGAAACTCTAGTTCTAGCACTGGGTCACTCTACTATTCACTGAAAAGTATATTGTTCCATCAAATCTTAATTACCATTTCCTTAAAATAGGTACAAAACTGAATGGCAAACATAGCTCTGAAAAAATCACCATTATTTGTTTCATCCACTCAGAGGTGTATGTAAATCCTAAAATGGTTGTACATTATGAAGTATGTAACATTCACAAGCATACATGTAAAAGTAAATATTTAAATATCAAAGGTATGATTGATATATATAAAATATGCATACATATAATGAACTCTACAAGGTATGATCATAAAAAATGTCCTTTGCTATGTGCTTTCCATGGAAGAAAAAATGATGGAAAACAAAAATTAACAATTGTCTAAGAAATTGTAACAATAAGAGATGAACAGAGTTAGAAACATTTTCTTTATTCAAAAATTGATACAAAAATAATCTACTTGATTGCAACAATGTGACTTCACTTGATTTTGGGAAAATATGATATACCCAATTACAACAATGTGAGAATCAACTAGGTACAATGGTGAGTACATTTGTATAGCATAATTTTTATTTTGAAAACTTGATCATGAGAATATTAGTTATAAAATATGACCCATTTAATTGGTTGTATCCATATAATATAAGAAAATAGAGAAGAGAGAAAAACTATACATTAAAGTGAACATAAATTAAAGATAAATATGCAAACATGTGAATCATGCAAATAAATAAAATAGAAAATAGACCAAATTAAATTTGAATTTTAAAATTTTAAGAGTTAAATGATTGATTGATTAAAGAGAATGAATGTCTAATCAATTATCAGAAAGTTTGCAGTGCAGCTTTGGAACATGCTTTTATAATTATATTCGCTTTCTCCTTGACAGAACCTGCAATTGAAAAGTCTAGCGAGATATTTGTATAATGTATAAAAGCAACAAGTCGATAATAGAGTGAGGCGAAGGAGACAGAGATCCGCGCAGGACGGGCGGCAGCCTCCAAACACATGTTTAATCAAACGAATTTCAACCAAACGAAATTGTCTTCGTCTGCCTTGGGAAGCCTGAGCTCTTATCAACATTTGTTCTGACCAAATCCATGGCTGCTGCCGTCCTGTGCGGATTTCTCTGTCTCTATGGAGTCACTCTAATCATTGAGTCGAATATTTCTTTAATAACACAATATTAAAAAAGGTAGTAGAGAAACGTGCCCATAATGTTTAGGAGGATCAAGTATAAATAAGATGAAATCCAATAAAGTCAAAGAAGTTAAGCAGTTAAATTAAAGCGAGAAGGGGGATGGTTTTTATCATCAAGATTCTCTCAAACATCTCTCGGAATATAATCATCAATTGACTCCTAGTTAGTGAGAGCACCTTCTTTGAGAGGGTTATCTGGGGACTGCTAAGCACAATCTAGAGAGGACCAATTCTAGAGGATAGACCTTTGTTTGGGTTGGGCTAGCCATGAGCATTTCCATGCCTTTGTGAGGAGGTGGAAGGTGGCATGGAAGGGTAAGACTACCCACCACAAGCCACATTTTATTTGGAAATTGGGGCTCAAGTCACAAGTACCACAAGAGCGGAAAACACTATCACTTTTGGTAGGTTGACTAAGTCCATGCTAATGGCCTCAAGGAGGAAAGAAGAGATCAAGTGAGAATTTGGCAATAGTGCATGGGGTGTTCCCCCAGTTATCCAACAACTCTTGTAGATACGCAACTTCAATTAAAACTTTACTAACTTGCATCTAAATTTACATAAGTAGATTAGACCAAATCATGGCTTTAGCATACAAATAATAGTGAGTATTAACATACCAATTAAAAAGAAGAGCATTATTTCTATCTTTTCAAATACTAAAAAAAAAAAATTCACTCTAAAAGCATGCTAAATTAATGTATACTTGTGTGGGAGATAAGGCCAATCTCTAACAAGAACTGTATGTTAAGAAAAAGAGCTAGTCTAAAAGGCCTAAATATTTCATCAACCCAATTCCAATCCTCTCGAGCTATGGTGTAACGCCCCGCCGTGCAAACCCCAAAGGACAACAGAAACAACAAATTACCACATTTTTTTTTTTTGAAAGAAGAACAATTCATGAGATAAACATGAACATATATTGCATATAAAGCAATTATACAATCACAATGAGCATTATGTCCTCTGGGGTACACGAGATGGCATCACGAAGTCCTAAAACTAATACCATAATGATAACGAATGAATCAATATTACATAAAGATAACATCCAACCATCCATGATCAAAAGAGATGAAAAAGATACATATAACGTTTTATTAATAGTTCAATATGCCAATTGTGGAGTAGATTTCCACATATACAACACCATTTAGAATTACATACTATGAAATGTTAACACATAAAAGTACCAAGTATTTATATACATTTCATGAACGACAAGCATCCATCAGAGATCATAAATTAAGGTCAAGGATTACAATCATTACAATGATAATAAAAGTTACATCATATAAGAGATACAATGATACAAATGTGTTCCTCAACATATATGGGAACAATACAATAAGATAGATTAATACAATTAAAAAGGTGAATACAAAGTAACAAGATCAGCTCCGACTCAAGTACAATCCTGGAGTCACCACAAGAGGCACATATCTGCACAGCTCGATCCTTGGCTAGGGACCCAATGGGGTGCATACCACGTTCCACCCGACCATGTGGACCCAAAAGTCCACCCCCCGTGCTAGGAGTTGACAAGAAAGATCCCCATACCGCAATCCAAAACAATCAAACAAACCAATAGCAAACCAGACCCCACAACAAGGATATCATCAACATAAGATAGCAAGCCACAACATTGCCATCACTTAGCCAAAATAAAATAATGAAAAGTCCAACATAACCAAATGTCAAGATTATAGCTCAACAATAAATGACCATAAGAGGTGCCAACAACAATAGGATCCAAGCCTTCAAATTAAATTGCAATATCAACCAACAATAAATATCAAGGGCACCTTTCATTAACATTAAACAAGCTGCCATGAGGCATGTATGCAACACTAAAAGATAGAACTTGGAGGCTTCAACAACAATCACCAAGAACCAATTGCCTCAACAACATCAACAATTCAAACAACACTCCCAGAGGCTACCAAACAAAGGAAGATAAACGGGTACTGTAGGAGAGTGTCATCGCATGGCCTTACATGGATTTTCCAGACAACCTATCATAAGGTACTGCCTCCATCTATGGTTATCCAGGCTGCCTATCTCAAGGCGACTGCTCCATAGGGTGACTCATGCGGAACCACTTACCTTTCGTGAGGACAAGGCAGTGATCTTACCAACCAGGTCTTCTCATCCCATCCTTAGTCTGTGAAAGCACTAACGGTATGGGTGAGGCTCATAATTAATCTTGTTTAGTGTTTATCTACCCAACCTACTAGTTAATTAATTACATTATCACTTGATTAAGAAACTCTTCCATGGGTTACCCAAACAGCCCCTTTGTGCGCCGGCCCCCATGAAGAGCCACTCTCCCTATGAGTACCAAAACAAAACATGCAAGGGGTGTACCTCATCTCACATTAAAATCAATTGTGCATAACTCACAAATGCGAGGTAAGAACCATCTCGCAAACCATTCCATATTACTAAAGAAGAACAAGGAGGTACTACCCACCACATCAAAGGTCAACACCATAGTATAAGGTAATACCCAAAAGCTCAGAATCCAAAATAAGATCAATAAATCACAACGGTCCAACCGTAGAGCATCATTATAAATCAAATTTCTCCATTGCCTCTGGGAGCCTAAAATATCAAAAAACAACATACTTCCACTGAAGGTAATTCAACTCCTCGAGTTCCCAACCATCTCAAAAGTGACTACAAGAAAGTCTTAACACAAGAGAAAGACTCATAACTTGAACCACAAATTGACTATATAACTTCCACAATCGCAAAATGATAAGAGAGGAATAAAAGAGGCAATCTCATAACCTGACCTTCAAACTTAATCAAGATAACATAATCAACTCATTGCATAATTAATTGCAAAGATCAAAATATTTTCAATAACCTTTTTGGACACAACGGACTCCTTCTAGAAAAGGCAATAATCAGAACCAAATATAAGTCAAGATCCTTCTAAAATCAAACATAACGTTCCAAACATCGAAACAATACCCAATCAACATGGCTTTCAGTTCAAGCAACCCTTACATGAATACTCAATATCACTTTCACTTTGAACAATAACCAAATTAATGCAAACAAGATATACTCCAAAACAATAATCAAAATTCAACTCAATATCAACAAACACAATATTCGATCAACAACCAAGATAGCCAAGAGGCATTATTCTGCCACTTCCTAAAACTCAATACTTAACCATTGACTCACTTACACATTAATACCCAAGCTCACATATTGAATCTTATCAAAATAACTCCAACTCAAGAGGAAGTCATGTCAAGATAGAACCGTCAAGAATATCCGTTAATCCATCACGAGCAAGCAATCACAACCACCATGAAAGTTCATTCTCACAATATCAAATAAAGACATCACTTCCACATTTCAAATACTAAGTCATCCATCAATAGATCAAATTATTTAAGTTAAACAACTTATCAATTTCTTTACTCAAATTTTGAGGCTATAAATGTCACAAATAACAATATCTAAGGTATATCCTAACATCAATCCACTTTTACTAACACAAACACAACAATAACATTAAACTAACATAGTTAAAATGATAATCATGATACTTTATCTTTTTACTCGTTAAGAAATCATTTAAATAATTAAAGCAATTGCATAAACGTGTTTATATACATTTCCCTATTAACGTCATACTCTTATAGATAAGTCAATGCACCTTCTTAGACAATAACTTAATCTCTAATTATCATCATAGCGTCGTTAATACCTAACACCAATAACTGAAGCCAACAATTTTGAATTCATTAACATGATAGCAAATTCTAAAATTATTTATTATCATTCATATTACATACATCCTTATTCATATTTAACTATTATTTATTTATTTGATTATTTATTCTTTTACTTATACCATTATTTATATATATATTGAAATTTTATTTTATTTTTCTCTGTACTATGTGAAAATATATTCATATGATTAAATATATCTAAATATATATATTCCATTCATTTCCCTTAATGAAAAGTTATAAAAAGAAATACACATTTAAAATAGACAAAAGGGATGCTTTATTTTTCCTCTCTTTAAAATCTAATACCCCTAAATTCCTATTTTATTTTAATTCTTTTAAAATTAAGGCCTTTCTTCTTCTTCTTTTTTTCCATACCATGAAAAAGTAGCTTTACTATTAAAGAAAATCAAGGGGGAAACTATTTATTTAGGAAAGGCTTTTAAGAGGATAAATACGTGGCCCTTAAAAGAAGGATCTCTCTCTTAAAGATATCTATGGTGATAATACCTTAAGATCAATATAAAAGTAATTAGTCTATGAAAAATGTAACTAAGATAATACGAAATGGAGACTACAGTCAAGGTGTGTCGATATTAAAGAATATCATAACTATGCTCTAAAGCTTATTTAACAAGAGCTGCAGAGTAGCGAAGTTCCTGCCAAAGTGCAAGAACGGTTTTGTTTTTGTTTGCAGGTTGTTTGATTAGTTTTGTAGTATGTAAAGATTGTGCAATTTGCAAAAGTAAAATGAAGCACTCAAACTTTGAACTGGGCAGTCCATGAAGGAGATACATTCTGAAGTCAGAAGCTGAATATGCCAACGCATTTTATATATAAGACTTGTGGGAATAGATGGATGAATTGGAAACAGAAAAAATGAATCTTAATATAAGATAATGTTCAAAAGATAACGCAAGAAGATGACAAGGTGGTAAAGAAATGAACTACAAATTAAAAAACAAGCTTTTACAA
Organism: Sequoia sempervirens; assembly: GCA_007258455.2. Lineage (NCBI taxonomy): Eukaryota > Viridiplantae > Streptophyta > Pinopsida > Cupressales > Cupressaceae > Sequoia > Sequoia sempervirens. The sequence continues at coordinate 13,678 of VDFB02172570.1, forward strand.
ACATCTCAAAGCAAATTCAATCATGACTGAAGCAATAAATTCATAAAATTCCATTGAATCCTTTCCTGAAGATCCCATTTTCCTCGCTTTCAGGCAAGGATGTGGAGCTTTGGAAATCGTGGTACAGCATTCACTGGCGATTATAGAAGGTATTTTTGTCAAATGTTATAGTTGCAACCTCCAACATTTTATGCAAAATGAGAGCATAGACCAAGTAACTGAATCCCCTTTGACATCGTTCTGGCAAAAGAGGATAAAAATCCTTGGACTACAATAATTGCAGGATATGAAAAAAAAACATATTTATGCAAAATGTGAAAGCATAGACAAGACACCTGAACTCTTTGACAGAATGCCTCAAAGAGAGAGATGTGTCCTCTTGGACTACAATAATTGTAGGATATGCAAAAAAAGAAAAGAAAAGACATTGATTTGTTGAAAACACTTTAGAAACATCCAAGCAAATGCAATTGACAGGTGTAAAGCCAAAATCCACAACCTTTAGATATCCATATTTCTATTAGTACTTCATCTACTAAACTGATAATTGATGCAGAAGCAGGGGATTTGCAAACTGAGAAAACACAAATCTTCAATGTTCCATCCACATGACCTCATTGTTTTATAATACCATGAAATCAAATTTAAAAAAAAGAAGACTACAATACAATGCTTTGAATTAATTCAGGATTATTCTATTTTCTGCTTATAGCAACTATGACTCACTATCATAAGAAGCCCAGTTATAGACTTCCACCAAGTCTTCTTTGGCTACTCATAAACTCAAAAAAACTCTTATACAATTGACTGCCTAAATAAATAATATATCTACTTCAGAACCCCCATCAACAAACGAGGTGTAAGAACCAAAGATATTTTTATAATCCAAGATTCTTAAGTATAACAAGTGAAACCTAACAACAAAAATGGAACAGAAAAAGAAAAGAAAAATCTTCAGCAACATGAATACTTTGACTTGGAAGCATCATCTCCATCAATAATTTTAACCCTGTCTAAGGACAATTCAGATGTATAGGAGTCAGAGTTCAACACTTTCCTACTCACACTATTGTAAACCTCTCTAACCACAATCTAGAAGGCGGACATGACTTTTGTGTTATCCAAGGTAGAGGTCTCTATTGAAAAAAGCCCCTCTGCTTCGGCAAGGCTCTTGCCATCTTCCACTGAAACTTCTTTGATATGCTCCAAATCACATTTGTTTCCCACAAGCATTCTCACCAGGTTGGTATCAATGTGCACTGCAACACCAAAAAAACAAAAGTTAGAGCTGAAGCCATTAAACATACAAAATCAGATGTTCAACAAAAAGTCTAGTGGCACGGTAACAATATTCATGATTATGGCTTGAGTTTAAAACCAATTAGACCATGCTCTATAGATCACAATGAAGCCATTGGATGTCAATATATATTCTCCTAATATGTACTTGTACATTCCTGTGCTTATGAGCCATGTTTTATATCTACATATAAAAGTGCCAATTATGATGAAGGCCTGTCCATATTTAAGTCGAGTGCCTATATTTGGGTTGCCATCATGCCAAATTGCAATAAAGCTCAATTCTCCTGGTATATGAAAAGGTTCATCCTAATTTCTTAATAAAGTGTAAAGTTAAGTCAAATTAGTCAAAGTGGAAATTTGAGAGACGTTTGTCAAATTTCTAAGTGCTTGTAAGTTGCATTGATATGGAAGTCCAAGAAAATTTTGTAAAAAATGTAGAAGCACAATGTTGAATCTAAAATTATAAGATAACCCCAGACCTCTGGTAATGAAAATTGTTTTAAGTCCATAAGGAGGTTCATGAGTCTGGGAAATCCATCAATGTTTTGGCATTGCATTGGTGAGTGGGTCACAGTCTTATAGTTAAGTCAACTGAACACTAGTACAACTTTCATACAAAAAAAAATCTATTCAAATTGCCAAAAAGTTGAAGTCCAAGGATCAAGGAGATTGCAAATTTCACCAACATGCTAACAAATCAGTAGCAGGTACATCCAAAACTTGCCACCTCATCCAGCGCCATTCATTGGAGACAAATAGTCAGGGGATGGACAGATTATAAGAAGTTGATGATTTATCAAGGTTTTAATCACATTGTGTGTCATAACTACATCGTACGCTAACAATTTTCAGTGTTACCAGATGCATTGCAAATCTAATTCAGATAACTTTCTAATAAGAAGCATATTCACACAACTTGATTTTAAAGTGCATCTAAAGTTCTGACCATTATCCCGACCATAGGACTGAGAAAGTTTAACTGCAGACACTTGGGGATCTCTTGAGCCATAATATTGCCTCATCACACTTATGGGTCTACATTCTAAAAATTGGCACTTCTTTGACTTAATGTTAAGTTTTCAGTAACTGTTTGGAATTACACTTGGGGATCTCTTGAGCCATAATATTGCCTCATCACACTTATGGGTCTACATTCTAAAAATTGGCACTTCTTTGACTTAATGTTAAGTTTTTAGTAACTATTTGGAATTACACTTGGGGATCTCTTGAGCCATAATATTGCCTCATCACACTTATGGGTCTACATTCTAAAAATTGGCACTTCTTTGACTTAATGTTAAGTTTTCAGTAACTATTTGGAATTACTGCCCTTTTTGCAAAACACAT
>VDFB02172571.1:0-27716 GCA_007258455.2 Sequoia sempervirens
GTTTTGGTTATTCACAAGGGGATGTGATTGAAGTTCATTGAGAAATGTGTTTCCCTTGTTTTCATTTGGTTGAGTTGGAGCAATCGATGTCGTGATTTTTGGAATGTTTTGCGTGACGTTTTGGGATGGAGGTGTAGATGAAATGGGGGTGGTGGATGAGATTGGTGGAAAAGATGTCTCCACTATAGTGCTCATATCAAAATCCGAAGGCAACTTGGCCCCTTGCTTTGCTAGTTCAAGCATGTACAACGAAGGGTTAAGTCTCATCATGATGTTGATGATTCTATGGTTATCCGGATTTTGGAGCATTTCTGTTATTTCTTCGCGAGACATTCCAAAGGTGAGGTCTTCCCCTTGATTTTCTTCTTGTGGGTTTTGTGATGATGAGGGGACCAATGGATTGCTTGATTCTGCAAGATTCATTTATGCATTTGTTTGGCTAAGGTCACTTGAAGCGGGAGTTTCTTTGTGGGCATAAAACAAGGATCAATCTTCGAGAATATGGGAGATGAATCTCTTGATTCCTTGGATTTAATCTCTATTTTATGTCCCAAAGTGAAAGTTTTTAGGGTGCTTTTAGGATCAAATGTGATGATGATATGATGGTGATGTTCAAAGATGGATGCTATGGATGTTTTGACTTTTGATAAATCTTGAATGAAATGCTAGGACTTTGGATTTTTGATTGGTTTGATTTTTGGATTTTGAGACTTTGTCCTTGATCTTTGATTTGGATTTTGGTTTCGATTTTAAACAAAACGGAACCCTAAGATGTTTGATAATGATCTAAGGGATGGTTGTGTTCAAAGGATGATGTTTTGGATATGTGTGAGGAGAAGGATACATCTACCCACACCTACCCAAATAGGATGATTGTTTCACTAAGTATATGGAGAAGGATTCATCTACATACACTAAGCTAGACAAGATGATTTGGATGACTTCGACTAAAGATATGCAAAAGGATGCATTCACACACTCCTAGCCAAAGGTGTTTTGATAAATGTTTTCAAGGACTTGATCTCAATGAGTTTGAATGATTGCTTGATTTTGTCATAAAGCCTAGCATTTCAAGGATGATTTCAAGGTTTTTCAAAAGATGACTTGTGAGATGAATGTTTGGATGTTTTGAAAGATGGATGAAAAGATGTTTGATTTTGTTTTGATCCCTAGATGAACCTAAAAAAGACCACTTTGTACTTTCCAAGACCTAGGTATTGAAGAGCATGCATATGCTTCCTAAAGACCTTTGTTAACCAAGGAATGATTTGACCATTTTGGATTTCCAATCAATGATTTTTGCTTTTGGGATTTTGGAGTCTTCAACACACATGAAAGTTCATTTTGCTTAGTCTTTGCTTAATGGATTTATTTTACCAAAAACACTCTCTTTGATTAAAGTTTCAAACTAAGATGTACCAATGTCTTAATTTCTTTAAACCCCACAAGATATTTTATGTGGAAATTCAACGAACTTAAGGCAAGGGTTTTCCTATTGTTTACTCAAAAAGACAAATTGAGATATAATCCAATGCTTAGGAACCTCTACGAATGTGAATCCGCAGGGAAAGCAGTAACATATGGATTGAGTCAATGATATTTGTCTTAAAGAGGGTTTGAAATTTTGATAACCATGTTGAATGTTTGTTTGCAAAATGTTTTCAATACACACCGTGGTTTTCTCAAACAAAAGAATACCATGTAAGTCTCTTAAGGGATGTGATAGCATAGACAATGTTTGTTGAGTCCCCACTTGACAAGTCCAGCTACGCCACTTTTAGCGGATGGTTAGATGCTTGACCCACTGCCTCTCCCACGGCACCTCACCATAAATGTTCAAGCATCAACAATCTACGAAACCCCAATAAGTACGCTTCCATCCCTCACCAAAAGCCTAAAATTGTACGGCTCAATCCAATCGCTCTTGCACCAACAAACGATTAAGGATTTTGGCAAAATTCCAACACATAGGTTCTAGTAAGGACCCTTCACTGTAGGGAGTTGGACTAACGTGGGTAAGAGTCCCCTTTTGGATCCATCTTGTCGGAGCCAACCACGTGATAATGGCATTTAACCAATACCCACATTTATATCCCGGCTGAAAATACTCTTTGGCTTTAGAGTGTTACCGGTTGAGTCGTCGCTTGGGTGAGTACTTTTTCCCCAAGGCAGGCCCTCTAAGATAAACAAAAGCGAGCAAAGACACAATCCGTAACTCGATCGATCTTTGATGGCACAAAGAACGAGAATGTACGCGAAAATGCCCCTACTCACACTCGCACAAGATGTTCAATTTTTAAGCCCAAAATGAAGTGTTTTAAAGCAATAAAATGTATTTTGAGTGTTTCTCTTGCACCCTAGATCGCACGAAGCGCAAGGGGAGAGGATACGCACTCAAAAGACAAAATAACACAATCAAGCACTTGTTCGTTTTAGCCTCAAAGCAATGATGACTTCATTTTAAGCACCAAAATCAAGTGTGAAGTTTGCCTTGTTCAATTTTAAACCAAAACGAAATCTAGTAAGTTTGTTCTAAGGTTCGTTTTAAGCCCTTTGCAATGAAAATGAAATTGTTCGTTTTAGCCCCAATTGAAAACTAATGTTCTAAAACGAAAAGGAAAACAATTTCGTGAAGTGTTGATCAAACACTTAAAGTGTTAAAAAACACATTGTGTTTTCAAAGAAAAGAAAAAATCTTTCCCTCCTTTCGTTTTCGTTTTGTGAAGTAGTTTTGATCAAAGTGTTAAAAAACACATTGTGTTTTCAAACAAAAATCCTCCTCCTCTTTTGCTTTGCAGCTTTTCGCCTTCGTTTGCTTTTGTACCTCCTTCGCTTTTCCTTTGTTCGCTTTTGGTACAAATCCTTTCTCTTATACCTTTGTACCTAAAAACATCATACAAAATTAGTCATGTATTGCAATTTGATAAAAACATATACAAAATTCATCAATCATTTAATCCAATGACGCATGCCAAATGCACTTTTAAATTTACATATGAATTCCTTATGATAAACTTGAGTTTTTAATTCATGCATAAACTTGAAACAATGATAAGATGTTAAGACACCGTTCTTTTGTTTAGAATTAAATCATGTATCAAATCAAGCTTATATGTGAAAATAGAAAATATCATATAATGATTTCTTTGGTTAAAAAAGAAAACCAGAATATGACCAATTTCTTTACTTGAATCAAAGTAATAAATAGTTAATTCCTAACAACTATATTGCATCTATGTTTTGATGTGCATCGTAGATAGGAAAAAAGAAATATCAAACCACTTTCAAACGTCCTTTTTCAAACAATAAATAACAAATCTTCCTGTCTTCTTTCCCACGCCACAGACCATCATTTTCAAACAATAATAAATAACGGATCTTGCTGTCTTTTCCCACGCCACAGGTAGATTCCTACAATCTTTAATGCTTTAAATTCAATAACTTCAATCAGGGATCAATAATGTCAGAAGAATTATTAGAAATTTTGAATTTAAGTCTGTGATTCACAAAATCTGCGTATCAGAAAGTTAGTACATCAAAGTAATCAAGAGCTGCTCTAACAAGGTCACCCAGAGACATAAGCAAAAACGCAGGGATTCAAATGTCCGACAACATATAAAAGACCACCAAAAGCGTACGATCAGGAACATGTAAATGCGCAGGAATAAGTGGAAGCAGCGACAGCAGAACTAAATACTCAAGAGTAAATATTTCAACGTGTATTAATAATGAATTAGTAACACAGTCAAAGCACTTACATTTGTTTGATAGGACATTTCAACAAGATATTAAGTTAACCGAAGATTTTAGTTGAGATCTCAGACATCGGTTGAAAAACAGATCATTATTCCACACCATGCTGCGCACAATGACTCCCTATTTAATGGCAGCGACCACATAACGTAGTAATAGCCCTCTTTACTACCTGATATGCTGTGAAAATCAAAGGCGGACCATCCTCTTTAATGACCATGCATCTTTGGTCTGGAGTATTGGTTCAAGTCGCATCAAAGAGAGATACCTTCGCCTGTCCATTTATTTCATTTGCGGCTCTCCTGACAGGTCTATACATCTCCACCCACTATATGCGCTTTACAAATCCTTTGACAAGTTATCTGCATAGAGACTCTACTTCAGCCAAGTACTTTAGAACTTTTCATTATGACATTTGAGCACAGATGAAAGTAGATGGTACGCCATGCCCCATACATTCAAAGCAAGACAACTTTGGGATTATTAGATATGAGCGATGAGTTAGAATAGCAGAATGCCTGGCATGAATACAATTAGCTCTACAATGATTTGTATAGCAAGAAGTGCCAAGAAACATCCCTACAGATTCTTCATCAGTTGACAGTCACTTTTACAACAGTGAACGGAGCTAGTTCTATAGATAAGAAGTTATATACCCAAAGTTCAAACACAGAGCCAAAAGTAGTATGTACCAAAAAGTGAGACTTAAGTTTGTTCATTCAAAACGACGATGCAGATTCAAACAAAGTGGACCCTATTAACTGCAACATGTTATCTATGATTTTAGATCTCTAAAGGCACGTGCTAGTACGCTGACTCAGACTTGCAAAATGTAGAGAAGTCCATGCGCTGCATGCAGAGAGAAAACAGAATTCCAGATATCATATGTACGAGATCAATGGATCTGAAAGCGAGCCAAGTATACAGAGGACGATAGATTGCGCGCATGGACATCTAGGATTATAGCTTTAAATAATAAACTGAACGCCCTTACAAAAACAAAGACGTACAGGAGCGATTCGAAGGATAAATGATTCGCTGACAACTGCAAGGCAAAGACACTGTGCTAATGGTAAAATATCCTCCTTCCTCCACTGCAGCGTTAGTAATAAAATCGAAAAGATGTGTACTGTGGTTTAGAAAGTAAGGCTTGGTTTGATTGGCAATAGAAAAACATGTGAATAGTCACTACAGGATATGCGCAAAATGAACTCGTTGATAGTTTGCAGAAATATTCAAATAGGTGAAAATGACAGGCACACATTCATATTTTCAAACCTTTACCAACATCCTCGCCATCTGTGGCAGACCAAAACAAACCACAACAAAAGTGAATTCAAACATACCACAGGCAGATTCAAAAGCATTTTAGAATATACGCAAATTAGTTTATTTTACTTCTTCCTGTGCAGATGTTAATAAAATGACCCATTAACTATAAAAATGTCATAGGAAACTGAAAACACCTGTTGTTTATATCTATACTCCTGAATCAAAAGCATAAGTTGTATAACATTAAAGAAAATAGTGCCACTGTCATTATCTTTCAAGCAGCTTTGTTCAAGACTGTATGAGTGTTAATCCAAGAGCAAGAAGTGCATGGACCAGCATATTGTCTACAAGAACTTAGGCATGAACTTTAGCATCAAAAATGACAGAACAGAGCTAAATTTATCATTTTCCACACAGTGAGGACTTTAGCATGATTATTTGGAGCATCAGAAAATGCAAATTTGAAGCATATATTTAATGAAAATGAGCTAAAGTTAGAGTAACATAAGAATGGATTGAATGAAAATGAGCTAAATTTATTGCCCTCCTTCTAGCGCCAAATGTGGGTACCTTTAAAAATCTGCAAACACTATACTCAAACAAGGGTTAGTATCAACAAATCTTTCAAGAATACTCCTATGAAATACATTGTAAATGTTCCAAAATGTCATAAAAGATAAAGAAAAGCCAAATGCATGATGAAAACATTCAACAAATTACCTATTCCATAGTTGGATTGGTGTCACATGTGCTAGTGACCCTTTCCCAATCCTTGATCAAAGCTCAAATTGTGCAAATGCAAATGGAGATGGTGGAGTGATGGTGAACAAGATCAAATCTCAAATGAAGAGAGTAACCTTGCAATAGATTGTGAAGGATTTGCTTGAGGATGAAGCTGCTATTTAAAGATTTTCAAAATGCCAAGTGTTGAAGATGGACCAATGTGGGATCAAAAACAAGCCAATGAGTTGAGGACACTTGTCATCATGTAATTAGTTGATGTGTGTGCAAGATTTGGGAAGAGTGCCCAAGAGGGGGAAATTTTGAATTCAAATTTGCAATAAATTTTGAGAGGGGGACAAGAAAGAAGAGCAATAAATGCCCTGTTTGACTTGTCATTGTTGAGGGAAAATGATTGTTTTAATAAATCAATAAAATTGATTTATTGTGCAAGTGGCTAGGTCTAGATAATGCAAGTGGGATGTGATTAGTATTAGATTAGGATTAGATTAATTTAATGATGATTATGCTGATTTAATGCTGATTAACTGATTTGACTTTTTGGACTTTGGAAAATGATTTAAGATTTGATTTAAATGGCTTTTTGATTTTAAATAACCTTAGGCAATGAGATTATTTAAATGGATAAAGGTGATGAATGGATCCAATGCAATATCTAGTTCAATTGATAAATGATCCTGATCGAATGTATAATGTAAATTTTGCATGTCTACGATCAACATTCATTACATCATTGTTTAAAGGCTCACTAGCCTTGACAAATGAAATATTGTGTTTAGGCATGGGGTTGGTGAAAATTTGTAAATTATGGTTAGGGGTTACAACGAACTTATTGCCTTGATCATTGACACCCGTAATGGAAAAACAACCAAAATCAATGAGATCTTGAACTAAGTGCTTGAGATGCTTACATTGTTCGGTGTAATGTCCATTTTTCCGATAAAATGATAATAAGTGTTTGGTTTAAAGGTGGGTGGTAAAGGTTTGGTGGTATCAAGTGGTGTGACAGTAGGCAAGGTGATCATTTGTTGTTGGTGTAATTGGTTCATTGTATTATGGAGGGTATCAAGTAAGGGATTAAATTGTCTCTTCGGATCCCCATAGGTATAAGGTACCATTGCTTTAACAGTTGCCACTTGACTTTGAATAGGTTGGGTTGGTTGTGGAGAAGGCAGATTGATTTGTAAAAGGCCTTTGTTTGGTTTGTGAAAGTTTTGTGTGTTGTTTTGCTTTTGTTGTTTAGATTTCTAAGCTCAGTTAGAAGTGGACTTTGAATCACAACTAGAAATCAAGTTATGATAATCACATAATGGTGTGCATAAATGCATAAACGAAGGAAATTTCATCATAGTTAACTTATCTTGAAGGTTTATGTGCAAGTTTTTGATAAACATCTTCTGCAGATGTGAATCAATAATTTTGACACCAACTTGAGCATACAACGACTGATAACGTGAAATGAAGTTAGTTATGTTGGAAACTAGGAACATTGAGAGGGGGGGTGAATTTGTGTTCCATAATTTTAATTTTCAAATCAGATCTAAAACTATCAACAGCAATAATTGAACTTGAAATAGCATCCACAACACATAAACAGATGGAAACATGCAATCACATTAATGAACACCATAACACCATAATTTTTATGTGGAAACCCTGTTAGGGGAAAAAACATGATGGAGATTAATCCACAATGTATACTATTTTAAAAGTATGATAAAAGATGGGAATGCACTTGCATTCAGGCGCACTGCCTAGAGCTCACTAGAGCTCACTACTCAAGAGAAAAAGGCTCACTACCTTACAAAGTATAATTAAAATTACAAAAAAAATTGAACTAAGAATATAGCATCTACAAATGCCTGGATTCAGTTCCACTAAAGCTCATAAACAGATTCTGGATCTTTACATCAATTTTCACTTTTGCTCTGCTCTGATCTACATACACAACTTTTTTTTCCTTTAAATAACTAATATGTCATCTTTCTCTCTTTCTCTTTGATACACATACACTTCTATCTCTGTCACAACTACCTCACCACATCTTCTTCAAAATGATTTTCCTATCTCCTTTATATACCTGGTAACCAAAAATTCATTGTATGTCGACTTCACAACAAAATATAATATCCTTGCTTATGTCGGCTCAAATCATTAATTAGAGTTGATGCGTACCCACACAGGTCGGCTAGACTTTAGTAGGGACTTAAAAAAAAATTAAAACATAAGAAATAACTAAATACATACTCCACATACATCCACGATATGCCATATAAAACATGTCGTCCATAATGAGAGAATAAACCATGAACCATACTACCAAACCTCATAACTTGAACTCCGACTAATGCAACACCACAAAATTCACCAGTAGGATAGTACACATGCTAGGAATACTTCCTTGGAGATCCACACCATAAAATAATGATACGGTGAAGTGATCAGATCAACTTACCAACTAGATGTTCTACACTTCATTCTTTTTGCCTGTAGATTACATAATCTTATTTCCCTTGCCGGTAGGAGCAATGCTAATACTGCGAACCATACTGTTGACTCCATTTTCCATCAATGACAACACAAGTAGCCAAAAATGATCTCTCAAAGCCATATTCCAATAATCTCCCCCTTTGGCATTGATGGCAACACTTAGTGAAAATTTGACTAAGTGTCAGAACCAAAAACTCAACAAAAACAAGACTATTGCTCCCCCTTTTGATGTCAAGAAATTTTTCACTACATTCTCTCCCCCTTTTACATCAATGAAAAAGCTTCTATATTTTCCGATCTCCTTGTAATATTTTACTATACTTCTCTTCTTATTCTTTCCCTTTTGAAAAGTAGAGAGTTGGATAAAAATTTGAGAAACTGCTACAATAATTAGAAGATTATTTTATACTTAGCTTTAATTTCTGGAAGGAATTTCTTCCAAGAGTCCACTGCAATCCCAATGGCTATAATCAAGTTGTTATTCTCTGATGTCCTATTGATAAACTGGACAAGGGATTCATGAATGGTGATTGCTTCTTCCAACTTTTCTCCTATCTTTAGCACTTCAATCATTTGCTCTAGTTTGCCTTCAGTCAGATCTTTTACTCTCCAGAAGGTGTCCATGAGAGTATTTCTAGCAAAATGAACCTTTGAATGCTCATCCTATAGATCACGAACCTTTTTCTTAACCTTCCCACCCTTATCCAAAAACATATCAAGTAGTCCTGTCTGATTCTGACAAGCTCTTTATCAATTTCCTCCAACCTATCCTTGTACTTCCCAACCACATGAGGCCACCTTACATAGTAATTGAAGACTTTATTGGCTAAATCAATGCACTATCCTAGCACATTGATTTTCTTCTTCAATTTAATAAGAGACAGCCTAAACTTCATCTTCAAATGGGAAATTATTTCCTCCTCTTTCTTATCTAGAGGCACATATTCCATAGCCTCCTTAACACACTCAATCAATTATTTTGGGAGAACATCCTCCAAACTCAACAATTCAATATTGTTATCAGCAAAGTATCTTCCTAAAGTGTCTTCAATGAGATCCTTCTCATAAGATGGTCCATTCAACCATATATGTCAGATATCTTTTGCATCCCATCTTCATCTTGAATAATTTGCATTATCTTTGATTTGAACAGAGCACCTTCTTCATCATCAAGTCTTCAGCTATTACTATTTCTGGTTCACCTAGTTTTGGTTCATCTCTTGGAATATATTCATTAGATTCTTCATCCACTACATCCACAACCAATTGTCCTTTCCCTTTTTCTTCAACTTTTGTTGACTTGGGTGTCAGAGGAGTGACACCAGCCAAATCTCTTTCTCTCTTCTACTTTTTCTTTGTCTTTCCAGAGGATGATCCAACTTCAGTTATTTTTACTGGAAGAGGCATAATACTTACACCAAACTTTTCCAACACCTTTCTAAAGAAATTTTCATAAACTCGTTCCCCATTTTCAAAAATAGTTGTAATGCACAAAGATTTTCTTGTAGACTGGTACATTTTCTTTCCACACTACATTGTCACTCAGAGGCAAGCAATTAAGAAAGTACATCATAATGCATATTGAAAGGGTGCCAAACCTGAAGAGGTAGTCAATATCCTTCGTTAATTGTACATTCTCCATCAGTTGATCCTTCACCAGACTACATAGGTCAAAGTCTTCATTTTCTATTATCAGTTTATGAGTGATATATACAACACCTGTTGAGGTTGATCCTTTTTGGTTTCTGAAGAAGATCTTATATGAGATTCCATGTGCAACATACCTCATCAATGGATCTTTAATTGTTGCAATTATCAGAGCCCTCTAATCTCCCCTTATTCTAGTTAGGGCTTCGACCTCAACATTTTGAATCAATTTCTCCTTTGGAATATTACCAACATTGCACAGACCTGTTAGATTCTTGATTACATCATTTGAGATTTGATAGGGTTTATCTAAAGTGAGAATATCTATGTCCAATCTGTTTAAGATAAATTGAATCACTTCTATACTAATGAAATGAGGAAATTCATTCCATATATCCAAATTCTTATGCTTCAATCCTCCAAGCCTCCTCAATTTGGCGGGAGACAACAAATTTCTTTCATCCCTAACTTTTTGATTGCTATACTCATCCATAGTTACTATTCCTTTGGTTTGTTTCATTTTTCGTGTCAAGTAGGGTTCTACCAATCCCCAAATAGATATGAAATTAATAAGCAACAGAAATACCTGAAGAATTCATCGTTAGATTGACCTTTCGCTCCTTTGGAATTTTGTTGTAAGTGCTCTCCAACTATTCTCTTTCAATGCACAATGACAAATTAGGGTTTCAAATTCCCTTTTATAAATTCACACACTTACTTTTTGTCACATTAAATGTGTTTCCCTAGAAGTTTCGGTTACTCTACAAACTCAGACATCAAGCGAAGAATCCAACTACAGATCTATACCATTTCACCCAACTCAACAGATGATTACTAATACTTTCAATAATGAATCACACAATGGCTAATGACATCCTGCAATTTGGTTCCAACTATATCACAGGGGGACAAGTGATTTTCATGAAAAACTCCCCCTAGGCCATTGGCCTAAAGTCAATTTTTGGAAGAGTTATTGGAGGGAGCTTAAGGTACATCCTTGTTTGCTTCATCAGATTCACTTTTCTTTACCCATGTCTTCTTCATCTAATCTCTTATCTCTTCCACAAATTATTTTTCTTTTCCTTTGTTATTTTTCTATGAATTTCTTCCTTGATGAACCAGACCTCTTTTTTTCAAGTTTTTGTTCCTACATAATCTTGCAATGTGCCCAAAATTGTTACAATTATAGCATACCAGATCTTTCAGTCTATACCATCCATCCCACTAATTTCCTCTTGACCTACATTGATTAGCAACATGTCCAAATCTTCCACAAGTACTTCATTTAATGTTACTTGCACTAACAGACATACTTCTACACTCTAATGCCTTGTGACCAAACTTTTTGCATTTAAAACATTGACCAAAAAATGATGGAACACTAGAGTTTATCTTTCTTCTACACTAAGAAGCCATATGTCCAAATTTATTGCATGCAAAGCAATATCCATTAAATGTTTGAGCATTGGGTTTCCTTTTTGAATGTCCTATGCCTTTGTTCTTCTTTTCAAGTTTTTTCTATTCAGATTCAGAATGTTCACCCTTCTCATATCCAAGACCTCGCTTGTTAGTTGTATCCTTTTGCCCTTTGGTTATCTCATCAAGTCTAGCAAAGCTTATCCTGAATTTCTCCTTGAATTCATTTATAGTAGCAAGCTCATTTCTGAGGATAACTACCTATCTCTCAAGCTCTTGTTCATTGTTTACAGATTGTAGTAGTTCAAATTCCAGCTGAATGAATCCATTGTTAACCTGCTACATTCTTCAGATTTCTCTTTTAGGGACTAGTCTAGATTCTCCTCATTCTTCTTTCTTTCTTCAATCTCTTTGGTAAACTTCATCGCCACATATTCCATTTCAATCTTTAGAGTTGTATTTTCCTTAGCAAGCTTTTCACATTCTTTTGTTATTTCCCTTAGGGTTTGATTTAGATGGACATCATCTATACCTTTTCTTTCTTTTTGCTTCAATTGATCACATAGGCCCTTCCTCTTTTCCCTTGACTCATTTATCTTATCCTTCAATGATTGAATGAATTTTTCAGCAGCCACAAGATTTTCTTTTAGTTCCATAACCTCTACTTTGGACTGGTCAAGATCATCAAGTTCCACCAAAAGCTATTGTTAAAGACCACCAACATCCATTGTAATTCAAGATCCACCTCAAGCTGTTAAAATCCAAAAGAGAAACCTGCTTTGATACCAATTGTTGGACACTAGGAACACTAAGAAGGAGGGTGAATCAGTGTTCCACAATTTTTATTTTGAAATCAAACCTAAAACTATCAATAGCAATAATTGAACTTGAAAGAACATCCACAACACATAAACAAATGGAAACATGCAATCACATTAATGAACACCATAACACCATAATTTTTACGTGGAAACCCTGTTAGGTGAAAAACCATGGTGGAGATTAATCCACAATATATACTATACTAAAAGTATGATAAAAGAGGGGAATGCACTTGCATTCAAGCGCATTGCCTAGAGCTCACTGCTCAAGAGAAAAAGGCTCACTGCCTTACAAAGTATAATTAAAATTACAACAAAATTTTGAACTAAGAATATATCAATTACAAATGCCTGGATTCAATTCCACTGAATCTCATAAACAGATTTTGGGTCTTTACACCAATTCGCACTTTTGCTCTGCTCTGCTCTACATACACAACTTTTTCTTCCTTCAAATAACTAATCTATCCTCTTTCACTCTTTCTCTTTGATACACATACACTTTTATCTCTGTCACAACTACCTCACCACATCTTCTTCAAAATGATTTTCCAATCTCCTTTATATACTCGCTAACCAAAAAATCATTGTATGTCGGCTTCACAACAAAATATAATATTCTAGCTTATGTCAGCTCAAATCATTAATTAGAGTTGATGCATACCCACACAAGTCAGCTAGACTTTAGTAGGAACCCAAAAAAAATTTTAAAACATAAGAAATAACTAAATACATACTCCACATACATCCACGATACGCCATATAAAACATGTCGGTCATAATGAGAGAATAAACCATGAACCATACTATCGAACCTCTTAACTCAAACTCCGACTAATGCAACACCACAAAATTCACCAGTAGGATAGTACACATGCTAGGAAGACTTCCCTAGAGATCCACACCATAAAATAATGATCTAGTGAAGTGATCAGATCAGCTTACCAACTGGATGTTCTACACTTCATTCTTTTTGTCAGTAGATTACAGAATCTTATTTCCCTTTCCAGTAGGAGAAATGCTAATACTGTGGACCATACTGCTGACTCCAGTTGCTATCAATGACAACAAAAGTAATCAAAAATGATCTCTCAAAGCCATATGCCAACAAGTTACTTTTTCATCGGCATTTTGTCTATAGTGCATTAGATTAGCCATTGTCCTTTTAGGAGTCATATGAACTTGGAAGTGACTTATAAAGACATCCACAAGTTCATTGAATGATCGAATGGAATGATTAGGTAAGTTTGAAAACCACTCTAATGTAGTGTCCTTTAAGGTTCTAGGAAAAAGTTTGGCTAATAGCTTATCGTCAAGGACACAATCAATGCATAACGCTATGTAAGCATTAACATGATTAATAGGGTCTCCTTTACCTCTGTATTTCTCAAACCTAGGCATTTCAATCCCTTATTGCATCAGGGTTTGTAAGATTTCTAAAGATAAGGGGCTACTACAAACATGATATGTGGGTGGAGTATTTTGACTTTGGCTAATGGTGGAAATTTTTTGTTGCATGGATGAAACAATATTAAGGTGTGTAATGATGGGGTCGGGGTAAGTGGTTTGAGGTGGAAGATAAAATGGCGATGGAGTGTATGTAATGTTAGGGGATGTAAAAGGAACAGTAAGAGGGGTGAAGGTGGTAGAGGGGATTTGTGATGCCACAATAGAACTAGGAATGCTAGTTGGAATTGTGAAAGAAGGAGCCACATGACTAACCTAGTGCATATTTTTTGTAACCTAAGGAGTGGTATAAGCTGGTATGGATGTGATGGTTGAAGGGGGAGGAATGTGAGGTCCTCCTTAGCTTGCAACTATGTTTGTTGATTAGGAATTAGAAGAAGTATGTTTATTGTAAATATCAATAATTCTTTTCATAACTTGTAAGTCATCATCACTTTCAATCAAATGATGAAGGTTTTCTATGGTGGGTATAGCAGTGGTGGAAATGTTTTCAAGGGACAAGTCTTGTTGTAAGTGTGCAACATCCTCATGAATACTAATGACTTTTTCTTGCAGGATGGAATTGTTTTTTTCTGTTAACATTCATTGGATGGAAAGGTGATGGCATAGAAGTGGTATTGTCCATGCCTAATGCACCATTATCCATACTAGGAGTAGGACCTCTTGAGATCCCAAGGTCCACAATGAAACTACTATCATGGGAATCCATGAGTCTAGAACTTCGTTTCACTAAAGTATTATCAATGGGGCACCAAACACTCATACAAGTACCACAAAAGATGGGGTGAATGCAAATGCAAGGTAATATAGGAGTCTAAAATATAAATAATAGAAATTCTACAAACTAAAATAGAGAACTAACAGCAAAGAATAGAAATACAAGAAAATGCTAGAAAAAATGCTTGAAAATGCAATATGAAATGTGCAGGTAGACCAATTCGCCCAAGGTGGCGAATGAGTCCAACTATGAGATTTTTTATATGTTTTTCAGAAAATTTAAAGTGATTCTAATGCTTTTCAGATGCCAATGAATGATGCAGATGCATATTTTCAGTTTTTTGAATGATATGCAATGGAAAAAGGAAATCTAAATGAGTCTTTCACTAATGCATTTTGAAAAACCCTAGGATGTAAAAACAAGACAATACCCTAATTGAATGTTGATACAAATGAAGTCTAGGATGTAAGATTCAATTGAAATTAGAAATGTAAATTGCTCAATATTCAGGTTGACAAAAATGAACTGTAGTTTTATGGGTAGGGCTTATGGACTACTCTTGCACTCTTCGGATGTTTCACCTAAAAGGAGAGAGATAAACCCCACTCAAAATTCTAGCTAGGTTCACTCAAATTATGCAATGTATGATGTTATTTATACTAAATGGAATGAACTAAATGCAATTGGATGATCTATTTGACTGATTATGTATGCAAAACCTAAGATTTATGTAATTTTTGAAAACACAATGTGATATGCAAACATGAACTAAGTATGAACAAATGCAAAACAAAAAAGAAGGTTGATTCAAAGTGAACTTGGGCAGAGAATAGAGAATTTGGAATATTCTAAATGTTGAGTGAGATCACTAAAATCACGAATGGGACTCATTCGCCACTAATGGTGAATCAGTCATGCTTTTGATGAAAACTGTCGGATACTGGTTTACGAGTGTTGGGATCTAAAATCTGACAAAATCCGGATTTCTATCCTTTAGGTGGTACTCATTCGCCACTAATGTCGAATCAGTCCTCTCCCAAAATTCTAAGAAATCAGTGAACAATTTTGCAACACCAGATCAGAGGTTATCTACTTGTTGGGTTGATGAAGTTAATTTTGCAGAAAAAGGACAGAATGTCTTCTCCAAGCTTGAAATGAGGTTGATTTGACTTGAAGCACCTTGTTGACTTGTTAACCACCTTTCAAAACCTAAATGCTTTCAAAATCTGCATACACAAGTCTACAAACACACATGCAAGAGGGGAAAAATGGTTGAGGATTAGAGAATAGGGGTTTTCCTTGGTCAAACCCCACTTTGGTAATCAAACCCTTAATGAAATAATGAAATGTAAGAGAGTGATAAAAAAATAACATGCAAATGCTATCAACTTACCAAATCCTTGTTGAAGAAAATCTTAAGTTATGTCAATGGCAGCTCCAAGATGCTTGATTGATGCTTGATTAGATGATGCAAAGTGCTTGAATGGATGATTGAATGCTTGAATAAATTAGGAGATTAGGAGATTGTAGATGTAAAATGAAGATAAAAACACTTATTTATACACACTTGTGCCTTAGTAACCCATTGATACCTCATCACAGGCCAACATAAGGTAATTTTGAATAAAAACCCGAAAGAAATTTTGAAATATTTTAAATTTGGAGCCAAGAGGGACTCATTCGCCACCCATGGCGAATGGTTCCCACCTTGGACTTGAAAGTGGGTGTCGGGAATTAAGTCACATTTAATGTTGTTTGTCAGGATTACATTAAAAAATACACTTAATTAAGCCTTATAAGGGAATAAAGGGGTCAAATAAAGAATAAGAAAGGTGTAAATAGTGAAATTATGCCTAGAAAAGTGTGAAATCTTGTTACAAGACTTTACAACACTTCAAAATAGGAATTGATAAGTGATAAAAAGGTGATTTTTAGGTGAATAGATTCTAGCAAACTGTAGAAATGTTTTACAACACTTCACAACACCTTCACAAAACACTATAATTTGAATTTTAAAGACCTGATATGAATGATTAAGCCATATTGCAACATTAAATCAGAGCAAAATGGACCAAGGATCGTGAGGAAAGACCTAAAAGGCCATGAAAATGAGAAGGGGCCATTTTTCTACGACATAGACACATACCTGAAAAAATATTTGCAACATGTAAATGAAAAAAATAATCATATAAAATGGTAATAAACCATCAAACCTTCACTTAAAAATTTGTAATGCTCAAATGAAACCCTTAAAACATCACCCTGTGAAGCCACAAACTTTTCCTCTAGGCTCTATGTCAATATCACACCATAAAATTATAAAATTTGCACTCTACACCAATGGCCCATAAAACCAAAATGCATAACTATAAATAGACACAAGAAAATATTTTTCACAAAGAACAAAACACCACTAATTTAAATAAAAATTAAACACAAATACTTGTAAGTACAAACATAAGGCTTGAAGAAAATGCATCTTCATCTCACAATTACATCCTTCTATGTTTCATTCAAGCCTCTTGCATGCCACCACACTTTGCATTCATGTCTACTAAAGCAATGTAAAATATGACACATGTGATATGAAGTAAAACTTAAAGAAAAACATTAAATTCATTAGTTATCCTTCAACCAAAGTGCAACTAACATGAACACGCATAAACATTAAAAAACACTTTAAATCTTTAGTACATCACATTTTATTTCCACGGTATTAGAACATCTCAAAGTAAATGCCATTTTATTGACTCGGTTTTTTTTAATAAAAAAATATTTATAACCTACGAACAAAATTAGCATAGACTAATCAGCATGCCAAAAATCAACTATTTAAAAGAATGCAGGAAAATAACGAACCTCTTATATGCTTCCATACCTTGCATTTGTGTCTACAAAGATAGTGCAAACTATGTTGCATGCAATACGAAATAGGGTTTGAACAAAACATTAAATTGATAAGTTGGTCTCAGCGAAGTTGTAACCAACATGGATACACAGAAATATTATAAAATATTTTAATTATTTGTTACATTACATTTGATTTTCACATCATTTAAATATTAAAAAACACTTTAATTTTATTTGCTATATACTATTTGATTGGCTCTGGTTTTTTTTTGGTGGGGGCTTCATCAAAAATTATTTCTAATTTGCTTACAAAATTGACAATAACCAATCATCATACCAGAAAGTAACTATTTTTTTAGATATAAAAAACAACTTACATCAACTTTATAAAATCTCATTAATTTTAATACTAAAAAAAAATAAGACTATAATATCCCTGCCCTATAAATATGGCATGTGCATTATAGTCTGCAATATAAACCATTACTATCACAGGGAAAGCTTCTATGGGCTTTGGCCCCCTGGGCAAAAAAATTTTCAATCAAAGTTTCAGCTTGTATTGGTAAACCGCAAACAATTACAAATTCCTTGTCAGGGCTTCAGGCCTCCAGTGGGGAAGGTTCTACTGAGTTGTAACTAAGCAATGAAAGAAAGACTAGAGATCTTGAAATGTTCATTACCAGGTACACCTGGAGTTGAAGAGCAACTAGCAGAAAACTTTAAGCACAGACATCTCTTGTGGAAAATGAATCAGCACAATATCAGATCTTGAATTTAAGGGTGAATAGCTTGGGTGTTAAACTTCAAAACTGCGTCTAAAAAGTCAAAGATTTAAACTCTACCTGGTTCATGATTGAATCCCTTATAATATCACCAGGCTAGGTAAGTTATAGACTCTGTGGTTGGAGAACTATGAGAAGCAGTAGCTCACTTGTAAAGCCCCTGAAGTGCACCTGGGAAGTGCTAGGTTCCTGCTCTTGAAAATCCATGGTTACTTTCATGGTAAAGAAACAAAATAAAACTCCATTATCATCTGCAATCTTTCTTTCCACCCTCATCCTATTTTATAAAAGAGAACTTCTCATGGTTGATACTGGGAAATTAATCTTCCACAATACACTTTTGGTATTGTTTAGATCCACAACACAATTAAAACTCCTCTTACAGAATGTTCTACGAAGCTCTGGTAACAAATTTTCTTAAGATGGGCACATTAGATTTGATCCCATGAATTTTCTTACAAGAAAAATAACAACGTACTCCAATTTTAAATTGTCAGATCCATCATCTGAGATTATCTGGGAATAAAGTGAATCATACAGCATTAGATTACATCTTAGCCTTCATAACTTTAAAGATGAGGGCCTTCTAAATCAAATTGGAAAAAGAGAAGATAGATAGAGAATTGCCATTGAGTTGTAAGGTATCTTGGATAAAAACCCAAGTCTTGGCGTCTGTTTTGCCATGGGTCTGATCTTTTGAGATTCAGAGTAGCTCTCCCAAATGCAAAATGACGCACATTGCTTAGATTCCATAAATCTCTGGAAGCACAGCAACAAACTGACTTCACTTCTCTGTATGGAGAATAACATATGAAAGTGGAGGAACAGGAGGCAGAGCAACCTGCAAAAGAGTACCTCGCCCAAATGTAAAATATTACACTTTCCTTGTCTTCAATACATATTTCAAAGCACAACCACCTCGTGCAGTTCACTGTATGAAGAATATCAAAGTGGAAGTGTAGGAAAAGGAGGCAGAGCAACCTCTAAAAGGCCTTATTATGTGGTCTTAAGAGTGCTTTTACCGATTTGAGGAGAGAGGAAGCAATGGCTGCTTTCACCTGCCCTCGCCTTGGGATGTTTCTCTCTATTGATGGACTTCCAACCGTCTTGGCCATTTGATTTCACAGATATCACAGAGGCAGAAGTTGTAAACAGACAAAGCTTCCCCACAACCACACTGATTTGGATGTGTTATTGGCTTTCCACAAGGCTGCATTTAAAGAAACATCTGGGGAATAATGAAAAAGACTTATGCTGTGCGGGACAGCAAATTTCAGTTCAAAAAAATACAACTGGTGTCCACCCACTATTACCATATTGACCACGTTTTTTCAAAGGGTACCGTATACTTTATTTGGGAGATTACAAAATACATAAAGTACCGAATTAAAATATGTAATTTTCACTTTTTGGATAGTGGCAGTTGTTTGAGACTGAAAATGATAAAAAGGGATTTTTTAAAAGTTGATGCTTCCTACAAATTTGTATTATATCAAGAGATATGAATTGATAAATATATTTCTGCTTAGACTTAGTCTAGGCTAATCTAATCAATTAAAATAAATATATCTAATTGAGTTGGATTAAATATTTAAATAATTTAAAATGGAAGTAAGGAAATTAAGTGTGAAGTAGGTTGATATTGAATTTGTTGACTCAAAATTGTGTGTTTTGTTGAAGATTTAGAAATTTATCAGATGTCTATCTTAGAAATTGCATATTCCAATTGATGAAGTGTCTTAGAATCTAGGATGAATATATAATTTTTAGAGGACAAGTACAAAATTGTGGACTGGTCGTCTAAATCTAGATCTATCCATGTGCACTATCAATGCTCAGCTAGTGTGCCTTTTTGTTTTTGTTTCTTAATATATGCAGACTATCAGTGTTTATACATACCTTGATAGAGCTAATGTTGCCACTAGGGGATGCATTATCCTAGGCCAACCCATGGAAGTCCATATGAAAAAATTGAAAACAAACTTTTAAGCCATGCATATACCTTAAGGATGGGTATAAATTTAGATTCCTTTTAGACCACCAAATCCAAATGTTTAGATGCTCCTTAGAAGGAGATATGACTTGTTAATTCTAAGTTTTTAAGAAAATGAATGCATTGAATGCCTTTAAATATAGGACATAACAACATATTTTGTAAGTTTTTGTTTAGTCAGACCTAGGTGGAAAGAGTATAAATAGGACTTGGTCAAATTTCAATTTGAGAAGGATGTGACTATAATCATGAGGACATTCCCATGATTATGAACTTGTCCCAAAACACAAAAGGGGCTTGATGAGAGAAAGTAATGTGTATATAAAAGCATGTGCATCCATGGGTGTAATAAATAAGCAAATAAGGGGAATGTATCTAGGGATATGTAAGCATATGGATGGAGTAAGTGGTAAGTGTATAATAATATGTGTAATGGATAGGTAGGTAGCATAGGGTAAGGGAATCCACTTTGTACAAAATTGTAATATTTGTTAGTATGTCTATATATTAAGGCGCTCTCTTTGAAATGGGCCCAAAACTAAATGGGAAATGGCATGGGTCTGCAAAATTCACCATTATAATTATTTACTTTGTTTTTAATAATGTGGTCCATATATCTTAAATCACTAATACAATAATAAATTTATAATAGAAATATACAAATTATAAGATATGGAAAAATGTAAACTATGACCATCTAGTGCCTACCATGTTTCTTATTTCTTTTAACTGAAATACTTATCATAATACTCTTAAAGAGGAGGAAAAGGTAAACCTCCAACAAATTAAATATGGTGGTGCTTCATTTCATAATGGCCAGCACTTGCATACCCATGTCGTTTCCCATTTAGTTTTGTGTTTATCTTGGTGGAATGTCCTAAATGCAATAATATATTGACAAGTGACACACTCTTGTGCTAATTTTGGCCCATGTTGTGATTTCTATCTATCCCTAGTTCCTCCAATTACACTTACTTCCACATATTTAATTAAAAATTTTGACATTTGGCTTGATACAAATTGTCTATGCTTCCACATTTTCATGTATGTCTGGCAGGGCACTTATAACTACAATATATGACAAAAAATCCATGTT
Source organism: Sequoia sempervirens (assembly GCA_007258455.2). Classification (NCBI taxonomy): domain Eukaryota; kingdom Viridiplantae; phylum Streptophyta; class Pinopsida; order Cupressales; family Cupressaceae; genus Sequoia; species Sequoia sempervirens. The sequence goes on from VDFB02172571.1 coordinate 21,047, forward strand.
GTTATGCTTTGATGGATGTCCTATGATCAAGATCTATATAAAAGGGTTGCTTTATATACTAGGTGGTTAGGTGTTCTATAGTGTTATACAATTTTAAGCTTTTCCTTTTGTTAATTTTTAAATAACATTCTTATCTTTAGGCCTGGATTTTTGTTGCAATCTCTCTTTTTATTGTCTTTTCAGTAGTTCTTGATTTATAAATTGTAATTGTTGGTAGCTATGCCACATCTTGCTTATATATTTGTGATTTACACAAGTTCATTGTAGTGCTAAAAGAGCCATATAGTTACACCTTATTAATTTTGAATTGGTTTAGTGGGAAGTCTCACATACCCTATTTTCCTAAGTGACTTGAGTCTGATACATGTGTATTTGTTTTGGATAATTTATGGAATTTACGTGTTGGAATTATGTGCCTCAAATTCACTAGTGGAACCCCAACTTGGTCGTCATCAAGTCAGATTACACCAAGTGAGAGTTCAGGCCTTTACCGCCATCCCGCAGCATCTCATGGAGTGACTGGTAGTTGAGCGATACTTATCGCTACCTCGTAGAGGTGTTAGATTGAGCTTGTGGTAGTGTGGTATTACCACCACCCTGCGGTGCTTCCATGTTGACTAGTGCGGTATAATGATGGTTACCGCTACCCTATGACAATGGTCGAAGGTATCCTGTGATGATGCAATATAGTCACTGACACATCATGATGGTGTACGAGGTTTGGTGCGGTAGAGTGACAGAGACCGCCATATCATGGCAAGCTAGTTTGTGTATAGTGTTGTAGCAATGGATAGTGGATGACTACTAGATATCTTTGGCAGGACAGTGAGTTATTGATAGTTAAATAGTTAATGATGTAATGGAATCTATAGAGAAGGTTGTTGTGCAGTAAGATTTTACTTATTGCTTTTAGTATTTTGATTGTATTCTTTTATTTTAATCAGTTATATATTGGTCTCCTTTATGTTGGCTTTGATGACTTGTAATGATTATTCGGTTGGATTTGAAAGAAATTTCTCATCCAAAGCTCCAATTCGCACATAGGCAAGAAGGACACTTTCAAAGGTTTAGGAATTGGGCTTTACACCCACTAGTTGTATTTTCTTACATATTTGATTTCTTGTTGTTGGACACTATGAACACTGAGAGGGGGGTGAATCAGTGTTCCACAATATTTGAATTTTAAACTAGATCTAAAACTAACAACAACAATATCCACATCATATAAATAGAAGGAAACATGCAAATACATTAAAGAACACCATAACACTAATATTTTTTAATGTGGAAACCCTGTTAGGGGAAAAACCCCAATGGATGTTAGTCCATAATATATACTCTGTTAAAAGTATGAACAAAAGGGAATGCACTTGCATTTAGGTACACTACCTAGAGCTCACTACTCAAAATAAGAAAGGCTCACTACCTTACAAAATGTTTGGGGATACAACAAAAAGGTTGAACTAAGAAAATAGCATCTCCAAATGCCTGGATTCAGTTCCAATGAAGCTCAGCTAAAATGATCTTCAACCCTTCTGACTAACTCTATTTTTCTACTCTGCTCTGCTCTACTCTATTTTCTGCCCTTTTGAAACCCTTCTAATACTTGCACACACATCTACTCTTCTTTTCACATATTCGCACACTTCCACACTTCTTCACATGTTCAAAATGAATTACCGATCTCATATATATATATATATATGCAAACAAGGATTTAATTACTATATGTCGGTTTCACATAAGATGTAATACTCTTCCACATGGTAGGTCAAATCACCAATTAAAATTAATGTGTACCCACACAAGTTGGCTAGACTATAGTAGGGACCCAAATAAAAATTCCCAACACAAGAAATATTAAAACAATTTCTCCTTATACATCTGTGACACGCTATATACACCAAGTCGGCCATAATGAGAAAATAAACAATAAATCATTCTATCGAATCTCCAAACTTGTACACCAATCAATGCAGTATTACAAAACTTACCAATAAGTTATCATACATGCTTAGCAAGCTTTCCTGGGGATCCACAACACAAAATGATGATCCAGTGAAGTATACTAATTGACTGACTGACTGGATATCATGTTCTTCATGCTTTATGTTGATAGCACACTACCTTCTACTTTTTATGCCGGTATGAGCTACATCTAAACTGTGGACCACACTAATGAATCCAATTGCCATCAATGACAACAATAGAAGCCATAAACAATCTCCCAAAGCCATATGCCAACAATCTCCCCCTTTGGAATTGATGGCAACACTTAGTGAAAAATGACTAAGTGTCAGAACCAAAACTCAAAACTTCAAAACACAACAAAACACTGCTCCCCCTTTGGATGTCAAGGCATTTTTCACTACATTCTCTCCCCCTTTGACATCAATGATAAAACTTTTCTTCTTTCTCTCCTACTGCACTCTCTCCCCCTTTGTTGATGCAAAAATTGATCAAAATTGGAACTATTGCTAAATTCAGAAAATTATTTTATACTTATCTTTCATCTCCGAAAGAAATTTCTTCCAAGCACCCACTACAATCCCAATAGTTATTATCAAACTGTTATGTTTTGATATCCTATTGATGAACTAGACAAGGGATTCAAGAATGGTAATGGCTTCTTCCATCTTTTCTCCTTTCTTCAAAACTTCAATCATTTGCTCCAGCCTGCATTCGGTATGATCCTTCACTTTCCAGAAAGTATCCATACAATTGTTTCTGGAAAAGTGAACCTTTGCATGCTCAACCTGCAACTCATGAATCTTCTTCTTAACTGCTCCATTTTGGTCTTGAAATATACTATAGTTCTGACCAATTTTTGATCAACTCATTCCCAATTTGCTCCAACTTGTCCTTGTATTTACCAACCACATGAGGCCACCTAAGATAATAATTGTATATTTTATTTGTTGAGTCAATGTATTTCCTTAACACATTCATTTTTGTTTTTAGTTTGGCGAGAGATAGCCTAAATTGCTCCTTCAGGTGTGAGATTATCTCATCTTCTTTCCTATCCAAAGGCACAAAGTCCATACCCTCCCTGATACATTCAATTAATTCTTCTGGAAGTGCATTCTGCAAACTCTCCAATTCAATGTTATTATCAATAAAGTATCTCCCTAGAGTGTCTTCAATGAAGTCTTGTTCATATGATGGTCCATTTATCCATATGTCAATTATCTTTTACATTCCATCTTCTCCCTAAACAATTTGCAGTATCTTTGCTTTGAATAAAGTGCCTTCTTCATCACTTTCTTCTGCTATTAGCACATCTGGTTCAACTGGTTTCGGTTCATCTCTTGGTGTATATTCCTCATAATCTTCATCCACTATATCCACAACTATCTGCTCTTAACCTTTACCCTCAACTTTTGTTGACTTAGGTGTCGGAGGAGTGACATCAGCTAACTCTCTTGCTCTTTTATGTTTTTCTCTGCCTTGTCAGAAGAAGATCCAACCTCAAATGCTTTTACTGGGAGTGGAATACCACTTACACCAAACTTTCCTAACAACTTTCTAAATAATTTTTCATAAACTTTTTCACTGGTCATTTTCAAGAGTGTTGAAGTGCTCAAAGATTTGCTTACAACTGGTATATTTTCCTTCCATACCATATTATCATTTTGAGGCAAACAATTTAGGAAATACATCATAATTCATATAACTAGGGTACCAAACCTAAAAGAGTAGTCTATATCCTTCGTCAATTGCACATTCTCCATCAATTGATCCTTCAACAATCCACACATATCAAAGTCTTCGTCTTCCATTATCATTTTGTGTGCAATGTAGAATACGCCTGTAGAGGTTGCACCTTCTCTGTTTTTGAAGAAAATTTTGTATGAAATTCCATATGCAATGTACCTTGTCAATGGATCTTTGATTGTTGAAATTACTAGTGCCCTTTGATCTCATGTTACTCTGATTAGGGCTTCGACTTCAATGTTTTGAATCAATTTCTTTTTTGGGACATCTCCAATACTACATAATCCTGTCAGATTTATGATTACTTCTTTTGAAATTTGATAGGGTTTATCCAGAGTAAGGTTATCATCATCCAATATGTTCAAGGTAAATCGAACTACTTCTGCATTGATGAAATATGGAAACTCATTCCAGATGTCCAAATTCTTATGTTTCACACCTGTAAGCTTCTTCAATTTGTCAGCTAGCAACAAATTTCTTACATCCATGACCTTCCAACTACTATATTCATCCAAAGTTACTATTCCTTTGATTTGCTTCATTTTCCATACCAAACAGGGTTCTACCGATCATCGAATAAGTATGAAATTGACAAGCAACAGAAATACCTAGAAATTTTCCATTGAATTGACTTTCACTCCTTTGAAATTTTCTTGAAAAAGGCTCTCCAATTGTTCTCCTTTGATGCACTATGAAAAATGAGGGTTCCAAATTCCCTTTTATAAAGTTTTACACACCTAACTTCCTTGTCGTATTAAATGCTTTTCCCTAGGAGTTTTGGTTACTTTGCACTCTCAGATAGCAAGAGTAGAATCCATCTATGGACCTTCAAGATTCCATCCTACTCAACAAATGATCACTAATACATTTGAAGATAAATAACACAACTACTAATAACTTCATGTGATCCGGTACAACTACACATAGGGGGACAAAAGATTTTCATGAAAACTCCCCCTAGGCCAATGGCCTGAAATCAATTGCTGGATGAATTACCGAAGGGAGCTTCCGGTATAGTCTTATTACCTTCACCAGATCCACTCTTCTTTATCCACATTTTCTTCATCTAATCTCTTATCTCTTCCATATATGCTTTTCCTTTTCCTTTTTCATCTTTTTGTAAATTTCTTCCTTGATATATCAGACCTCTTTTGTTCATGTTTCTATTCCTGTAGAATCTTGCAATATGACCAAATTTGTTGCAATAGTAACACACCTGATTTCTTTGTCTAGACCATTCATTCCACTGATTTCCTCCTGATCTACATTGATTAGCAATATTCCCAAATCTTCCATAGGTGTAGCATTTAACATTCCTTATACTGACAGACATGCTTCTACATTCAGTTGACTTGTGACCAAACCTATTGTAATTAAAACACTGACCAAAAAATGGTGGACTGCTTGAATTTATCTTACTTCTACACTGAGAAGCCATATGTCCAAATTTATTACAAACAAAGCAGTAACCATTAAACTTCTGAGGATTGGGTTGCCTTACCAAATATCTTCTACCTTTGTTCTTCTGAGTTTTCTTTTCAAAGTCCTTTTGTTCATATTTGAAGCTCTCATCTTTCACATAGCCTAGACCTCGCTTGTCATTTGCATCCTTTTGGCCTTTATTCATCTCATCAAACTTATCAGAACTCATCCTAAACTTCTCCTTATATTCATTTGTTGTAGCAAGTTCATCTTTGAGAATAACTATTTGTCTCTCAAGCTCCTATTCAATGTTTATGGATTGTTGCAGTTCAATCTCCAACTAAATAAATCCACTATTAACTATGTTGCATTCCTCATACTTTTCCTTCAAGGAAAGGGCCAAATTCAATTCATTCTTCTTTCTTTCTTCAATCTCTTTAGTTAACTTCATTATCATAGATTCCATCTGAAGCTTTAGGGCAGCATTGTCCTTAGCAAGCTTTTCACATTCTTCTATTATTTCTTTTAGGGTTTGATTCAGATGAACATCTTTTGTGCCTTTGCTTTCTTTTTGCTTCAACTAACCCCATAGTTCCTTCCTCTTTTCCCTTGACTCGTTTATTTTATCCATCAGTGATTGAATGAATTTTTTGACAACCACAAGATTTGCTTTCAGTTCCATGACCTTTGCTTTAGAATGATCAAGATCATCAAGTTCCACCATAAGTTGTTGTTGACGACCACCTGTGTCCATTGTAATCCAAGATTTACCTCAATCTGTTAAAGTTTAGAAGAGGAACCTACTCTGATACCAATTGTTGGATACTACGAACATTGAGAGGGGGGGTGAATCAGTGTTCCACAATATTTGAATCTCAAACTAGATCTAAAACTAACAACAACAATATCCATAACATATAAACAGAAGGAAAAATGCAAACACATTAAAGAACACCATAACACTGAGATATTTTTACATGGAAACCTTGTTAGGGGAAAAACCATGGTGGATGTTAGTCCACAATATATACTTTGTTAAAAGTATGAACAAAAGGGAATGCACTTGCATTTAGGCACACTGCCTAGAGCTCACTGCTCAAAATAAGAAAGGCTCACTGCCTTACAAAATGTTTGGGGATACAACAAAAAGGTTGAATTGAGAAAATTATAGCATCTCCAAATTCCTGGGTTTAGTTACAATGAAACTCAGTTGAAATGATCTTTAGCCCTTCTGACTAACTCTATTTTTCTGCTCTGCTCTACTCTACTCTATTTTTTGCCCTTCTGAAACCCTTCTAATACTCATGCACACATCTACTCTGCTTTTCACATATTCGCACACTTCCACACTTCTTCACACGTTCAAATTGAATTGTCGATCTCATATATATATATATATATATATATCTGCGAACAAGGATTTAATTACTATATGTCAGTTTCACATAAGATGTAATACTCTTCCACATGTCAGCTCAAATCACCAATTAAAATTAATGTGTACCCACACAAGTCAAATAGACTATAGTAGGGA
>VDFB02172572.1:0-18263 GCA_007258455.2 Sequoia sempervirens
GATGTTTTTGGATTTTCAAATAAGATTTTGCAAATGTTTTTGGAATTTTTGATAATATTTTGAGGCAAACAATCACTATATCATGATGTTGATGTCACATTGTGAGATATAAGACATGGATCAAGAGTTATTTGAAAACAAAAGTGCAATAACCTACCCCCAGTGTCTAGCAATTCTTCATAATGCAATGATAACCAAGAGAGGTAATGTATATGTGAAGATTTTGACAAAGTTTGATCGTACTAGATATGGGCTGAGACTTCACTAGATAAAATGGTAAAGATCCTGTCAAAAGTTTCCATGAGTAGAGTTGAAGTATACGCCGAATCTTTGTCAAGATCAAGATAAAATGGAATATCTCGATAAATTTTGAATTGGATGGATGGAGGGAACATTAGATTTATCATGGAAAGGATGAGATGCTTTTGTCTACGAAGGGTCATATAGATGCTCAATTCTACTCATGATGCCTATTTTCCAGGTTTTCATCATGGTACTTTCCCAAAGTGCCACTGTAGTGGTTTTCACTAGAGGATGATTTTTATCTTTATTGTTTTCAATCCTTTTTGTTATTTTTTTGAATTTTTATCATTTTTTGATTTTTTTGATATTTTCTGGAAATGTTAGCCTCATATTGAACCACACAGTGATAGCAGTGTAGGCCACTTTCCTCACTTGATGCCCGTGATATACTTAGAAGAAGTTGCTTTGCTAAGATGCAGCACTTGAATACAACCTTGAAGAACTTCTGATCTACCTTGTGGATTACCAAAATTAACCTTGTATTCCCTCTCACATAATGCTTTATCGCGTTGCTTGGTATAACCAGATCCTTATGATCAAGTAACTACAAAACATGGTCAATGAAGAATTTGATATTGTGAATGGAGTGTATGAGGTGTATCATGCATGAGAAGGTATGGGATAGATTAGTCAATGGTTTTGGAACCTTTGTCAAACTTGGGAAGATAGGTGATGATAAAATTTAGGATGGAGTTTTCATGGAATTAGAACCAACCACTGGATATACTTTGTTCCTTGCTTGAGAAGCCTACTTTTGTATTTGAGGACACTTTTGATGGATACATTTCTCTTTTTGATTTTTCCACATATTTTCTTTGAATAATGGAGTTTTGGATGGATGATTTTATTTATTCTTCTTTGGTATCCATTTGTACTTGATGTGTCCTTTTTGCTTTAGTGTTTCATTTTCTTTGACGATCTTCGCCTTACTTTGATAGTGTAAGGAAAGCTAAGTTGCGGAACTAACTCTCCTAATGTCAAAACCTCAGGGAAGAATGCAGAGGTGACTTTAAATTTCCAATTATAGTCCAATTAAGATACACTTGAAAGAAATAACAGAAACAGGGAAATAGACATACACAGATGAACACCATATTTATGTGGGAAAACCCTTACGGGAGAAAAATTCACCACACCAAGAAAAGCATCTTTGTATTACAGTAATAGAAATTACATACAGAGATCAGACTTATCTTTTTGATGTCCTCAAACAATACAATGAATTCACTCAATCAAATCTGTGATCAATATTGAACAACTCTGCTCCGTCAAACTGAACCCTGCAACTATCATTAGTTACAGAATATATCATGTTCATGGTTTGTTGATCTTCCACATAGGAATGGTCACAATTGTTCAACTCCAACGTTTCACATTCCACTTCTACCATTGGCTCCAAACGTGCCACATAGGATAAACGTTCGGTCAAAGAAGTTCACAAACAAAACCATTGGTGAGACTTGCACTCTCGACAAGAATTCATACCGACCAAAAATCCATCAGCCACGAGTCTCCCCGATGATACCATCTGCCAATGACATGTGTCAACAACTGGTACATTTTTGAGGAATCAAACTGCAATCTAAAAATATTCTCCATCAGTCTCCCGAAACTCCAAGTGGTCCCCTCATCCATCGGCTTAACTAATCTCAGTCGTTCCCCGCTATATCGCAATGACCCCACCACATTGCTATGGCTAATTGCGATATCATGGGTGACTTCCACGTGTCCCATCAGATGACGCCGAAAGGGATTAATTTAGATGAATGTTGATCAATCGTCGTCAGATCTCAACGGCTACCCGCAATCGCATGATCAAAAATCATACGATCTTTAACGATTGTAAAATCACGAGTGATCACCACATGTCCGATCTGATGAAGCCAAAGAGAATCGTTCAGTTGGAGATTTTTAGAACTTTCAAATTTTGTGAAAAGGTTTCGAAGTTACAACAAACACTGATGTCGTGACAACAAAGGAAGTCGGTCAGTTGAAAACTTTTGTAACTTCCAAACTCTGCAACAAGGTTCCGAAGTTACAACAAACACCGATGCCACGACAACAAAGGAAGTCGATCAGTCAGAAACTTTTGTAACTTCCAAACTCTGCGACAAGGTTCCAAAGTTCACGATTCTAGCGATCGGCCGATAATGAAAAATTAATAAAAGGTAACTTCGCCAAGTCTTAACCAAGATACAAGCCAACAAGTTGAGACACCATTTTTCCAACAATCTCCCACTTGATGAAGACTTACTGGATTTCTTCAGACCCGAAGTTAAAGAAGGTCATGGGCTCCAAGGCCCATCGAACTGGCACACCACCTGTACTTATCTGTGCTCATTGGTTTCATCAATGCATTTGCAACATTTTCCAGAGTATCCACTTTTTCTAAAGAGACCTTTCCATCCTCCACCATATCTCGTACAAAATGATACTGCACATCAATATGTTTCGTCTTGGCATGGAAAGTAGGATTTTTTGCCAAACAGATAGCACTTTGACTATCACAGTAAATTGTGATTATTCCTGCATCAAACCCAATGTTACAACATAAATGTTTTAACCAAATTTCTTCCTTACATGCATGTGTTTCTGCCATGTTTTCTTCCTCTGTAGTGGAAAAAGTGACTACAGCTTTCCGCTTATTCATCCAACTCACTGCACCACCATTCATCATGAAAATATATCTACTAGTGGATCTTCTATTGTCAATGTCCCCTATCCAATCAAAATCCACATAGCCTCGAATGTTGAGAGTCCTCTGTGATTCAACCAAATTTCCATGGTAACACAATGCATGTTCAGAAGTGCCCTTCAAATATCTGAATACTCTTTTCACAACATCCCAATGTGTTCTTCCAGGATTAGCCATAAACTGACTAAGTACTCCCCCTTTGCTTGAGCAATGTATCGGCCTTGTACAAACCATTGCATACATTAGTATAGGCGCACTAGCATAAGGCACCTTTTGGTCATGTCCTCCATCTTAGTAGGAGATTTGAATGAGTCTTCAACAGATAACCGTTCCACCGCAAAACTAGAACAACTAGTTGCTTGCAATCATTCATACAAAATCTCTCTAAAACAGTCTTAATATACATACTCTGTCTGAGCCAAAGTTTTCTACTATTCCTGTCCTTGGTTATCTCCATTCCCAGAATGTACCTTGTTGCACCAAGATCTTTCATTTTGAACTTTGTAGACAACTGAGACTTAAGATCATAAATCATTAACTTACTATTGCCTTTCAACAACATATCATCAACATAGAGAGCAATAATAAGAACTTGATCACTTTCAGCTTTGTAATACACACGATGATCAGATTTTGATCTTACAAATCCAATAATGAACAAGTGTCAAACAGTACCACATTCTAGATGACTGCTTTAACCCATATAGAGACTTCTTTAACTTGCAAACTAGTTTTTATTTACCTTTCTCAACAAAGTGCTTAGGCTAGGACATATAGATTTCTTCTTCAAGATCACAATGAAGAAATGTTGTCTTCACATCCATCTGTTTGACCTCTAAGTCATACACTGCTGCAAGTGACAAAAGAAATCGTAGATGTCGACAGCTGGGAGAAAATTTCTCTATAATCAATTCCCTCTACTTGGGAATAACCCTTCACAACCAACCTCGCCTTACACTTTTCTAACGCCATCGGACCTACTTTCTTTTTAAATACCCATTTGCAGCCCACAACTTTTACGCCTTCGAGACAGGAACCAGGCTCCAAGCCCTCCGTGCTCTAATGATGCCATTCTTCATTCATGGCATCCAACAAAAGTTTGAATCATACATTCTAAATGCCTCTTTCACGAGTCCTAGGCTCATGAACTGGGGAAATTAAAGCATGGGCACAAGTAGAATCTATCCAAGAAACCCACATACCTAACCAGTTGCTTTCTTTCCGCGAGGTTGACCTCTGAGGTAGGAGTTGTTCTTTCTTCTTCAAAATTTTAGAACTACTTGAGCTTTCCTAGGTTCGGTGCATTTGATTTTCCAATTCCTGCTATCTAGTGTCGGTGTTCATCCCTTTATCTTGATTTAGTCTCATTTGTAGATCCATAGTGAAGGCTTCAACTCACGAAGATAACACTTTTGTTGTAAAGACACCTTCTATACATTAGGATTCAAAGCTTTATCCTTTGTGCCATCATATAACCAATAAAAGCCATTTAACAACCTTGTTTTCCAATTTAGATCTTTTTTCATTCGGCACTTATGCATATGCCTCACAACCAAAGACACAAATGTGTCTGAGAGAGGGATTCTTTCCAGGCCATGCTTCCAAAGGTGTTTTCTCAACAAGAGCGAAATTAGGAGAACAGTTTATTAAGTAATATGTTGTTGCAACTGCCTCCGCCTAGAACTTCTCCTCCAAGCCAGCACTGCTCAGCATACTTTATTGCTCTTTCCATCACTATCTTGTTGAACTTTTACGCAACTCCATTTGTTCGCGAATTAGCAAGATGATTTTATGTCTTTTAATCCCATGATCTTCTGATTGCCTCTTGAAATCGTAATAGAAAAACTCTACTACACATCATTATCAGTCCTTAAACATTTTATTTTCTTCCGATCGATTTCTACCGGGTTTTTTAAATTCCTTAAATGATTGAACTTTATTACTTTTTCAAAAAATAAACATTTTCCTTCTTCGAATAATCATCAATGAACAATACATAATACACTTGACTGAACAAGAAGGAACATTCAACTTTGGACCAAAAACAGATATATAATCAAGCAAGCAGGAAGATTTGTGAGTTGGAATGAAAACATGATGTTGTTTACCATATATACAATGTTCACAAAATTGAAATTCAAGGTTACAATCATCAAGCCCTTCAACCAGGTTTTTATTTTTCAAGGTTTTTAAACCTTTTTCTCTAATATGGCCTAGCCTATGATGCCAGAGCATAGTCTTTTCTGCTAGAAGTTTAACTTCCATAGATTTTATACTATCATGAACTTTTACCTTCTTTTCTCCATAAGTAGCTTTATGTGACTTTATAGAGACACTATTGCATTGTACAACATGTGCATCCAACTTATACAAGGTACCAATATGAGCACCCCTTGCTAGCACCATAGAGCCTCTAGTCATCTTGCAGCCATTTCCAAAGAGCGTGACTTGCACTCCAATATCATTCAGCTTACTAACAGAAAGTAAATTTTGAGCCAGACCTGGTATATGCATTACATCATTGATTCCCTTCACTCTTCCATCAGGGAATTGAATTCTGACTCTTCTACAACCAACTATTTCCAAAGATGAATCACTTGCCAAATACACCTTTCCACCATCGTATTTTTCATACTTCGTGAACCAGTCTCTATGAGATGTCATGTGGAAAGATTCTCCAGACTCAATCAGCCAGACATCATCTAATGCCTGTGTAGCTAAGGCTGCAATGAAAGCGTCTGCATCACTCTGAGAAGAATCATTGTTGGAAGAATTATTTTTCTTCTTCTTTTTCTCCTCTTTACAATACTTTCGGACATGACCAGGTTGACCACAATTCCAACACTTCACCTTGGACTTCTTGTTAGGAGACTTTGATCTCCCTTCTGATTTTGATTTGGACTTCTTCTCCTTCTTGCCTTTTTCTTTCAATCTGCCTCTAACAACAAGAGCCTCCTTTGCCATCTTAGAAGATTTCCTTCTCATCTCTTCTGATAGCAAAGAAGCAACAACATCTTCCATCTTAAAAGTGGATGTCGTACTCCCAATAGCCATCACTAAGTGATCCCAAGAATCTGGCAAAGAACATAATAACAGGATACAACAATCTTCTTCATCAATCTTCACACCCACAGATGCTAACTGAGCAATCAGCATGTTGAAAGAGTTCAAATGATTAGAAACAGATCCTCCCCCCTACATTCTCAAAGTGTATAGTTTATTCCTCAAGAACAATTTATTCACCAATGACTTGCCCTGATAAATAGCTACTAGTCTTTTCCACAAGGAAGATGCAGTCTTTTCTTCATGAACATTCAGAAGAATAGAGTCTGCTAAATAGAGCCTTATCATCCCCTTTTATTTTCTATCTGCAAGGTCCCAATCCTCTTGCTTCATTCCTGTAGGCTTCTCTCCAGACACAACAATCCAAAGATCACGATCAACCAACAAATCTTCTATTTTGAGTTTCCACAACTCAAAATTGTTAACATTGAATTTCTCAATTTCAATCTTTCCTGATGTGCTTGCCATCTTAACCTGTAATTCAAATTACCAAACTTCTACAAGACTCCCACTGAATAGAATTGACACAAAAAAAACCAACGTACCCACAAGGATAACACAACTGGCCAGGCTCTGATACCACTTGTAAGGAAAGCTAAGGTGTGGAACTAACTCTCCTAACGTCAAAACCTCAGGGAAGAATGTAGAGGTGACTTTAAATTTCCAATTATAGTCTAATTAAGATACACTTGAAAGAAATAATAGAAACAAGGAAATAAACATACACAAATGAACACTAGATTTACATGGGAAAACCCTTACGGGAGAAAAAACCCACCACACCAAGAAAAGCCTCTTTGTATTACAGTAATAGAAATTAGATACAGAGATCAGACTTATCTTTCTGATGTCCTCAAACAATACAATGAATTCACTCAATCAAATCCATGATTAGTATTGAACAACTCTGCTCTGTCGAACCGAACCCTGCAACTGTCATCAATTACAGAATATATCATATTCATGGTCTGTTGATCTTCTACACAGGAACGGTCGCAACTGTTCAACTCCAATGGTTCACATTCCGCTTTTCCCATTGGATCCAAACATGCCACGTAGGATAGACGTTCGGTCAAAGAAGTTCACAAACAAAACTGTCGGTGAGACTTGCACTCTCGGCAAGAATTCATACTGACCACAAATTCGTCAACCACGAGTCTCCCCGATGATGCCATCCGCCAATGACATGTGTGAACAGTAGGTGCATTTTTAGATAATCAAACTGGAATCTAAAAATATTCTCCATCAGTCTCCTGGAACTCCAAGTGGTCCCCTCATCCATCGACTTAACTAATCTCAGTTGTTCCCCACTATCCCGCGATGACCCCACCACATTGCTATGGCTGATTGCAATATCGCGGGTGACTTCCACGTGTCCCATCAGATCATGCCAAAAGGGATTAATTTAGATGACCGTTGATCAATCGTTGTCAGATCTCAACGGTTGCCTGCAATCGCATGATCAAAAATCATACGATCTTTAACGATTGTGAAATCATGAGTGACTTCCACATGTCCCATCTGATGAAGCCGAAGATAATCATTCAATAAGAGATTTTTTAGAACTTTCAAACTCCACGACAAGGTTTTGAAGTTACAACAAACACCGATGCTGTGACAACAAAGGAAGTCGGTCAGTCAAAAACTTTTGTAACTTCCAAACTCCGCAACAAGGTTCTGAAGTTACAACAAACACTAATGCCACGACAACAAAGGAAGTCAGTTAGTCAGAAACTTTTGTAACTTCCAAACTTCGCGACAAGGTTCCAAAGTTCACGATTCTAGCAATCGACCGACAATGAAAACTTAATAAAAGGTAACTTCGCCAAGTCTTAACCAAGATACAAGCCAGCAAGTTGAGACACCATTTTTCCAAAAAATAGGAATTCTCCTTTTTACGTTGGTCCCAATTTGTACATGAGATGATGGGTGAATGCGAACTCATGATACGACTAGTTGTAGCATTGACAAAAATTTCATCATAAGGAGTCTTTTTGCCCCATATGTTGATGTTTTCTATAGACAAGATTGCCTCCAATGTTGTGAAGGTATTATCAATACCTAATCCTTTTCCCTGATAATGTATCCTCTGATCTATAGCCATTGAATATGACTTGTCATGAACACATGATATTGTTATGGGTTCCTGTTGTTCAAGAATATGAACTATTTGCTCTGACTCTAGGACATCATTATCTGTTGATACTACTTCAAAAGATGTTGGTGTTAATTCAAAAGATGTCGATGATACACAATCACTGTAAGAATCAATAATATTGATTGTTGCTCACTCATGAACTATTTTCTTTGATTCTATTATATCATTATCTGTTGATACTGTTTCAAAAGATGTTGGTATTGATACAAAATATGTCGATGATGCATAATCACTGTAAGAATAAATAATCTCGATTACTGCTTGCTCTTGTGTAGGAATATCAAGAGTGGGGGACTCATGTTTTGGATGAAGAATGTTTATATGTCCATCCAAAAGAAAAATATCAGTAGTGATATCAAGGACATATTTGGAGTTTAAAATGGTTTGGAAGATGTCCCTTAGTTCTTTGTGAAACTCTAGGGATAGGGTTTCTTGATCTTGATTCAATTCAGACTTTGTTTTAAAGTAATATCTTGATACATATATGATTCCTCATAAATAGCGTAAACATGCCGCAACGTGGTGTCCTTGGTATTGTTTGAAGTTGATGCTTTTTTTGAATCTTTTTTTTCCATGATCAGGCATAGGATTCATGTAAATTTTCAAATTTTCATTCCCATATTTTTGATCGACCTCAATGTCTCTTTGTTCAATAAGATCCTCTATTAGATGTTTGAGCCTAAAACAATTTTGTGTGCTATGAACTTTGTACCGATGAAATTTACAAAAGTGATCTTCTCTATAGCTATGAGTTTTTGATTGTGGCTCTTGATAGTTTGAGAAATCTGTGAGTGTGATAAGGTTAGACTGTATCAACCTCTTCAACACATCTTCCATAGGTTCCCCTAAGGGAGTGAATTGTCGCTTAGGAGCATTGTTTGTTCTATGTTGTCCGCGTTGAGTATTTATGGTTTAGATGTTTACTTGTCTTGTCCAATAGTTAAGACCACCTTTGCATCAACAACACCATCACTAGTAACATTTTTGTTCTTGGCCCAATAGCAGGGCTTGCCGTTAAAACTAGTGGATGGGTGGTTGTCTCTATATACTTGTTTCCCTGTGAGATTAGGGCTCTCTCTATATAAGATGTGACGCACTGCATTTTCAAGTGGAAGGATAGATCTGGATCTAGATTTTCTATGATAATTCCCATTTGTTGTTTGTCAGGAAGTGGCCACTTTCTTTTACTAGCTCTTTTCCTCCATCGTTGCAAGAAATTAATGAAGGATTCTCCTTTTTTTTGTTTAAGAGTGTACAACTCTTCTAATCTCACATCCATGTCAAGATTGAAGGAGAAGTGATCTATGAATTTATAAGTGATTTCTTGGAAATTTTTAATACCTGGAGGCAATTGAGAAAACTATTCCATGGTTAGGCCTATCAAACTTCATGGAAATAGGTGCATTAATTAGGAATCATTGTAGGAAACCTCCCTACACATGACATTGAATTATTTGATTTGGTCTACAAGATTTACCCTCCATTTGTATTTATCGAATTTGGGGATTTCAAAGGAGGGAACGGTACCATTGCAATGTTTAGATTGAATGGATAGGGACATAAGTTCTGTGTATGGGGCTTCTTTTTCTTTCCCATCTAGAGGTCTTCCATTTCTTGTGACAATGCCTTAAGTTGTGATGCTAGATCGTCTTGCAGGTTCAGTGGGGGAACATATGTTGCATATTGTGGGATGGTAGATAAAGCGTACATGGGATTCTGAAATGATGAGGTGTTGTATGGTATATATGGTGGTGTAGGATAAGGTGATGATTGTGTGGGTGTATATTTTCCTAACATGTTTGGATTGACAATGTTCTATTGAGGGTTATAGTAGGAACCTTCTTGTTGTGTGATCAATTGTTGTTGTTGGGCACACTACTAGGCTTGTTGGGCTGTTAGGGATTGTTGTTATTATTTCTATTGTTGCGCTACTAAGGCGACTTGTTGAGATTTTTGTTGTTGTTGCGCTACTAAGGTGGCTTGTTGTACTTGTTGTTGTTGTTGTTGTGTTGCTAAGGCTGCTTGATGTTGTTGTGCTACTAAGGTGGCTTGATGTTGTTGTTCTACTAAGGTTGCTTGATGTTGTTACTGTGCTACGAAGACTGCTTGTTGTTTTTTTTCTACTAAGGCTACTTGCTAGACTTTTTGTTGTTGGACAACTTGCTGCTAAGCTTGTTGTACTAGTTCTAAAGCTAAGGCATGTGCTTGCAATGTAGGATTGTTTGATTGTTGAGACATTTGCGATGGGTTTTGGGTGTTTATGTTTTGTGTGGGTTGTGGGTTGTTGATGAGAGGTTGGGGGTTCCCTTAGTTCAAAATTTCTTACGAGATGGTGGAATGTAAGTTTGAGGTCCCATTTGATTTTTCATGGTGAGAGGCACCATGGGGAAAGACGATGATGCCATTAGATATTGTGATGGTAATGGCACATTCAGACCTTGTAACTGATTAGATATTGTGATGGTAATGCATGTGTGGACAAAGATTTTGGCACCACAAGACTCTCTAACACTTTTAGGGTTTTTCACCTAAAAGGAGAGAGGTGTGCCAAAATTTGCAATGTCCCCACTCAAAAATAATGCAAAGATGAATGAACTATGCCTAAATAGAATGTCCTAAATGTAGAAAACCAATGAAAGATATTGACTAACAAATGAAAACTAAGGAAATGTAAGATGTTTGAAAACACAGTGTTGTATGCAAAAAGACCTAGAAAGATGAATAGAAATACAAATAAAACAGAAAACATGCACTTGGAAATGTGTTGATGATTGGAGTGAAGACTGCAAATGCTGCTGATCCTAAAAATTTGATCTACTGGGACATTTACGCCATACTGGGCAACCTAATCCCAGATCTAGAAAACTGCATCGGAGCCCATTTCAGCCAAATGGGTATCCAAATCTATAGAAAACTCTAAAAAACATGTGCAGTGGGTCTAAGTCACCATTGATGGTGGCTTAGTCACCATTGATTTCTGGCACTGTAAGTGACTTTTTATGGATATTTTGACCTAGCCAACAAGGAGATGTCTTCAAAAACTTTGCAACCTATACTTTAATAATATCCAAGTCTTTAATGTACCTAAATTTGCAAACACACAAGGAGAGAAAGAGAAAATATTGATTGTTAGGACATGGGGGTTTGCCTTGGTCAAACCCATTTTTAGGTAATTAAACCAAAATGGAGAAATAATATAATGAAGTATGAAATAATGGAATTAGAAACTTGCCATGATGATAGATCTTGAATTTCTGCAGTAATGGATGAAGAATTTTCCCTTGAATGTCTTTGAAATCTATCTTGATGACTTAGAATGCTAAAACCCTAGCTTGCTTGACTTGAGAT
The DNA here is from genome assembly GCA_007258455.2 of Sequoia sempervirens. Taxonomy (NCBI): domain Eukaryota; kingdom Viridiplantae; phylum Streptophyta; class Pinopsida; order Cupressales; family Cupressaceae; genus Sequoia; species Sequoia sempervirens. Next base: position 11,568 of record VDFB02172572.1, read on the forward strand.
GGATAATGAATGATGAATGAGTTATGAATTAGGGTTTAAAATTTTGTTTATATAGGAAATCCACCTAAATGCCCATTAATTTAATCCCCAAGGATGACATGAAAGAAAATTGAACTTAAAACCTAATTTTTCCTGCTCAAACCTCGAAAATGGCCCAAATGGGACTAAGTCACCAAGCTGGGTGACTTAGTCCCACCTGGATGGGACTGATTCACCTAGATGGGTGACTTAGTCCCATAGGGGCTCTTTTGCCAACTGGATTGTCGGGGAATGGAGAATTCTATTTTTTATGTTGATTTCATTAGGTCTTTGATCAAATTAAGCCTTGGGATGCACAACATGGGGTCATTGGGGCCTATTAATGATGATGTAAAGTGTAATCAGGGATAGGGACGCAAAGTTAAACATGAAAGTGTGATTAAATACACTCTACAACATTAAAATGAGGTCCACATAGCCTAGAAAGGTACAACATCCAATGTGAATGTGTAAGACACATTACAACAGTAGATTAGAATTAGGTTTAATTTGAAAACCTTCTAGATTAATGTGATAATGTAATTAAATACATTTTACAATGTTGAATTAGGGGAAAAATAGGTCCATTAGACTTAAATATTTAATAAAAGTCTAGAAAAGTGTGAAAGTCATTTACAACACCTTTACAAGACATGCATTTTGTTCATTTTACTAGGGCCCAGGACCTAATGTGGATGTGAAAAACACCTCACAACACTAAATGAAGGAATTTTTAAGTCCAATTTGTCATCAATTATTCCCATATCAAGCAAGGAAAAAGGGATACTTTTTCAGTGTCCACAACATATAACAGTAAAGATAAGAAAGAGCATTAATAGAGCATGAAATCACACAACACATGAACACTAGGATTTTTACATGGAAAACCCAAAATGGGAAAAACCACGATGATTTTTAGCTTACAATATAGTATAACTGGTTATTAAATATTACAAAAAGGGTGGCTCATTGTCCAAAATGGGAGGCTCATTGCCTACTAAATTGCAATGACAAAATGGCTTACAACTAGAAAATGAATTGATACTGTATAACTAACAAGTGTTGATTCGGTTCCTTTGAAGCTCAGTAAATCAACTTAACACACTTCATCATTTTCACACTTCTTCACATTCACATCATCATCAACTTCATCATCTACAATCTCAAAACTATCCAATATATATAGTTGATACATCTGCAAGCATCAATTAGATCAACCTAATTAGATGTTATCCTTATTTACCAAAAATACCAACTGTCGGCTTCAAGCATTCAAAATATTTCCAAAGACACTTCAAACATTTAGCACATGACATCATGTTGGCATGGAACTAAGATAGGTCACACATATATCCGCACAAAAAATATTAATTCACCATAACATCAATTATCCATGAGGTCGGCCAGAGATGGACCTAATAGGAAAAAGCAATCAACATAATAATACTGATACACCATACGAGCATTTATGTACATGAGATTATGAATAAACATCCTTCTGAAACCCAAATATGTTTCCCAAAAACTGCAAGTGATAGTACTCAATAGTTGAAAACTACAGACAAAACACTCAAGGATGATAACTGCATACCAATTTAAATACCAGATCAAACTTAACCTTGCAGTTGCAACTCATATAACATGGTGACATCAATGAAAACACAAAAATAACAAAATGAGATGGTCTTCTTCATTCTTCCAACAATCTCCCCCTTTTTATTGATGGCAACATGTGCCAAAATTTACAAGACCTCTTATGTAAAACACTTCTCCCACTATCACCAGTATTCTCTTCCTCTTTCACTTTTCACTCCCCCTTTGACATCAAGGACAATGGGCGGCCCAAAAAGAAATATGAAAACTAGAAACAAATGTTAACCAAAGGATGGCGTGCCTTGAAGCTCCTTAAGAATACCTTTCCACGCTGATTTACCATTCTCCCAACTCTTCACTGCAACAATCAACATCTTGTTTAGGGATTCCAAATTCATCAAACTATCCTTTGCATCATCCAGAGTACCAGGAGTCAGATTTATCTTCTCAAGTTTATCTACACTTGCCAAAGCATTGGCAACTGGAGTGTACTCTATTCTTACAAGGTCACCTAACTGACCAAATTTTCTGATGATTTCTTCCTTCTGCTTCTGTAGAATGAAAAATTTATCTCTATGAGTAGAGATGGAATTCCAAGTTGATTTGTCTTTGTCCTTAGATGAATTGTAGGTACCAAAGATAGCAGTCAACTGGGACTCAATGGATTCCATAAGGTTTTTAATATTATGAGTGGCATATGTCCACTTCAAGTAATAAGCAAATACAACATTTGCTTCATACTCACAAATCTGCACAGCTTCCAGATTCTTCTCAACATTTGTGTGTGCCAGAGCACACTTGTCATGCAATGCCAACAACCTTTTCTCTTCCATCTTCTCCTCAACCTCTTTCTTTTTCCTCTCACCAAGTCTAGAGGCATACTCCTTAAAGGAGTCTAATAATAGTCTCAAATTTTCTACCAGAGTGAGAGATGTATCCATTAAAGTATCGGGTGTTGCCTCCTATAGTGCCTTAAGAGCACCTTCAATCAGTTTTGTCCCTTTCTGGTGTGTCTCTAGAATCTCTCTTCTACTAGATGCATGCATTGCATCTCCTAGCACCATCTTATGAATAGGAGAAATTTTATCTAAGTCCACACAACCTTGAATCATAGGGAGTTGTAGAAGCTCTGGAGGAATCACCGACTAGAATTTGATTTGCTTGGATAGCAAGCCTTTCAACACATCATCACTAGAGGAGGATTCTCCAGGAGATCTCTAAGATTCTACAACATGCCTTAGATTTTCTTCATTCTTCCCAGCAGATTCCTCATTTTTCTCTTCTTCCTTTTCCTTTTCTTGCTCTTCTTCCTTATTTTCTTCTTCCACTTTCTCTTCATCTTCATCTTTGTCTTGGTCCCCATTTCCTTCTTCATCATTTCCTTCATTTTCACCTTTATCTTTTTCTCCTTCAGCATTATCATTTTCACTTTCATCATTAACCTTTTATTTTTCAACATTATCTTTTTCACCCTCGGTTTGCTCTGAAGGGGAATCATCATGTTTCTTTAGCTCTGCTTCTCCCTCATTTTGTTTCTCCATCTCTGGAGGATCATTTTCAACAGTTTTATCTAGAGGGAAATCTACATCATTTATTTCCACAAAAATACATGTATCACATGTGCCAGAAGGAATATCTTCCTCAACTTCTTCTACAAAATCTTCTTCATCCAAATTAGGTGCAAAACCAAGCATGTTGTATTTCTCAGCCGTATCTCTAATTACTTCTGCAATTTCCTTCCATATTTTCTTTATCTATTTCTTGTCCTTTGTCATCAAAGTATTCACTCTTTTCTTCATCCGAAACATTTCTGCACATATCTTCTTTAGGGTTTCCAAATCATTTGGGATCAAAGAAGACCTAATTTTCTTAAATGCATCATTTTTAATCTTTTCTTATAATTCAATAGCCTCATATCACCTTTTCATTAGGGCTACCCACATTTTTTAAGGCACATTATTCTTCACATCATCCCACTTAACATCCAATGTGATAACATATTGAATAGTGGCTAAAATTAATGTCTTTCTGTCCTCTCTACCCACTTGATCATAATAATCTATTGTAGGCTTCAACATATCTTCAAAATGTAACAAGGAATTGAGTATAGCCTCTAATTTGAAAGGGGAACCAGGTCTTACCATATTTTCCTTATGTTCTTCCTAATAGATGAGGAGGCTTCTTCAGATGCTTTTCCTTTCTTTGACTCTGGTTTGGTGTGCACATGAACACCAAAATCCTGTTCTTCATCTTCATTAGAAGACGACACAATATGCAATCTCTTAGAACCAATACTAGCTTCTTAAGAAGCACCTTCACTAGAGGATAGGCTTCCTCCTCTCTTCCTTACCAATTTTGCTTCAGGGTCCTCCTCTTCTTCATCTTGATCATCAGTAATCCTGAGTTTCTTCTCCCTTGTAGCTTTTTCTTCTTTCCTCTCTTTCCAGGTACCATCAAAGGAGTCTCTTTCCTTTTCCTAGATCTTGTATTAGGTCCGTAAGGATTCGGGCCTTTTCCTTTATCAGTAACACTGGGTTCAATTTTCACTGTAGGGGGTATGGAGGGTTTAGAAGGAGCAGTCCTACTGGATCTCCTTGGTCTTGATGATTCTCCCTCCATATGCTCTCTCTTTTCCCTTCCTAGTGCAATATCCTCATCAGTATAATCTGCTTCTCTAAGCTTCTTTTCTACATTCTTTCTTATTATTGGCTTCTTGTGCTCCAAGTGAACCTCCATAGATTTTTCAGCATAAGTCCCAATTCTAGGTTCATTGGCATCTTTCAAACTTTTCAGTAACATCTATACATAGCCTTCGGCTCCATCTTCCATAATCTCATAACCCAATAGTCGAATCCATACAGTCTGGGGTTCAACAGCTTCAATGATACATTCATCAGAAGAGACATGAAATATGATATCATTTTTGTATTTCTCAACCACTTTCCTTGGAATCCTTTCTTTCTCATTTATGTTGCTCTTGAATAGAACAAAGAATGTTGTTAGAGAATTATCTATGTTTTTCAAATCACCCAGATTATGTATGTGATCAAAGATCTGATGTTCCACCGGTCTGGATGTATCCCAAAACACCATATCATCCCTTCCAGGAAGTCTCTTTAGAAAATAGAACAATAGACATAATCAAGGAACCAAATTTAAATGCATACTTCTTTTCACTGGTCATCCTTAAGTTCTCTAGTAACTGTTTTCTGACAAGTTCACACAAATCATAATCTGCACCATTAACTGCCATATCAAAACTAGTATAAATGGCTATAGAAGACACAAAATTTTCTCTCTTGGTGAAGTAGATGTTATGTATGATCATTATAGCAGCATACTTCACAACAGGATTAGTGATAGGATTTGTAGTAAGTGCTCTCTTGTCATATGTGGCACCGGTGAGTTCCATCACCACTTCATTCTTCATAGCTTTCAACACGGGTATCGGTCCGGTGTCATAGAGTCTGGTGACAACTTTAATTGGTTCCTTATTTATCAGATGGGTCTATCAGTCCACAAGAATTTATCATGCATTCTACTGAGAACTAGTTTTCATACTTATCATCAATCGTGAAACTAAAATTAGGAAAGTAGTTCCATCTATCCAATTTCTTCACAACAATATTCAAATATTCAGATTTCACCAAGAAATTATCCCCAGTGAGCTCATTCTACCAAATATCTATCAATTTATAGTGATAGAATTCCTCAGTCTTTACTCAAATTTACATTCTTGTATCTTCGGTCAACATAACCCTGTGAGGGATTGATGAGAAGGCACCCATAGGGTCGTCTTCAAAAACCTTCATAGAATATTTCCTATATGATGGTCCAGGTCTTTCTGACACTTTAACAACTACAAGGTTTTCCATTTCTCCACAAATTGAGCTCAAACAATTTTAAAAAGATGATTCACACAATCCCACAACAACATAGATAAGCAAAATACCTTTTCTTTGCAAAGAACTAGAACTAGGGTTTGCACAACTCAAACTCCAAGTTGCCTCAAGAACGCTCTAAAAATCTCTCTAATCTCTTCAAATGCACAAGTGATTAAAATTCCTTACACATTTACTTTATAAAACAATGATATGTCCTAACTCACATTAAATGCGATAGATTTCAAAAAGCCGCTAAAAACTCTTCTTCACTATACAAAAAAACCCTAATTTGCTCCACAAAAGATCATGCCAACACATTTTCTTTTGGTTCCAATTGCATAACCTCTGACTATCCATTCCTTATAACATATCCTTGTGCCAAATATTGACACGCCAAACATTAGGGGGTTCAAACATTTTTTTGTTAAAGCTCCCCCTAAGACCTTGCTAGGTCTAATTCCTAGAGGAATTGTCTATACTGGATGAGGGCACAAACACATCTATCATTTCAGGTTCTTCTTTCTTCCTCCAAATGTTATTCATTTCTTGCTTAACCTTATTCTTGTCAATTTTCTTCATTGGTTCATTCTTTTCTACTAGAGCATATTGCTTTCCCTTTTTACTTCTACAAAGTCTTGAGATATGTCATGGTTTGTTGCAATTGTAGCAAAAAATATTTTCTAATTTAATTTATCCTCCATTGACCCTTGACCCGCACTAATTAGCTTTGTGTCCAAACTTGTTACATGTATAGCAATAGCCATTAAAATATTGATTCATTCTTCCTCCATTAGACCAAATCACTATCTGAGTTCTGCATTCAATAGCTCTATGTCCAACTTTCATGCATGCAAAACATTGACTGGAGAAGGAGCTAGGAAAATGATTCATCCTACTCCTGCACTCAGTTGCCTTGTGACCAAATTTATTACATGAAAATCAAACACCATTAAAGGATAGATACCTTTGAGCATTTGGTTGTCTGATGGGTGGTCTTCTGGAAAATTTCCTTGGATTTCTTTTATGTTTCCCTTTATTCTGAGTCTTCTAATTATCCTTAGAGTTTTCACGTCCTTCCATTCCCAAGCCTCCTTTGTATTTACTTGGTTTTTGTCCTGAAATCAACTCATCAAGCTTGTTAGAGCTGGATTTGAAATTATTTTCACAGAGTTTTGCTTTCTCCATGTATACTTTCAAATTC
>VDFB02172574.1:0-15866 GCA_007258455.2 Sequoia sempervirens
ACCAAGCTGTGGCTAAAACACGAGTCTTTATCTAGGTTGAACAAGGCTATCTCATGTGTCCTCAATATACGCTAGGTATGTGAGGCACAAGCATGAACCACCAACCCAGCCATGAAAGCATGGATCGGAGACTGTGAGATGCAGAGCTGGTCCTAGCCTTGCATCTTATCCTAGGTATCACCTAGCCCGATGCTTTGCTAAACATGACATGGTGGATTGAGGGTACAACTGGCTCTCCCCTTTATATACCTCATTCATAACATGTAGTTGGGATTGTCCGGGTGATGAAATTCCAAGTAGGTCCCCTTTAAGGGAAAGAAGATGCTAGACATTTCAACTAGTCCCTAGGTTCTGCCCACATTAGCACAAGGAGAGCTTAGATGCACTAGCACCTCCTAAAATGAGGCTAGATTGAGCTAGGTAAGCTATGATTTATAATTACCTAGTATGCTTAGAAAGGGCACAAAGAGTTGGATACGTTAACAACCTACTCCCTAGAATAGAAAAAAAAGTATATTGACCCTTTAATTAATCTACATGTGCCTAGCTAGTATGGAAATCAACAGACAGATTAACTAAAGGGGTCTTCGACCAATCGTCCTAGAGAAAATGTGTCAGTAGTTTCCTCCACCGGTCTTGGATAAATGAGTGACAATCACTACACAAAGTGTTCGTAAAATAAATGCACACTCACAAATAGATGAGTTAGCGTTTCAATACCTGAAACTGAATCCAAATCGAAGCTAGAAATTGAAAAAATAGGTTATTAGATTACCTCAAATTTGCCTCTGTATGAAGAAAATTCGCCTATTTCTTATGACAAAACCACTTGTTCTTAGAAAATAGGCGAATTCAATTTTTCCTTTGTTCTATAAGATGGGAAAATTCACTTTCGACTCTATAACTTGATCATTCTCACCTATTTCCCCTAGACCACTGCAAGTTCACCTCTAAGACAAGCACCTTTTCCTTTTGTTTCAGATTCACACCCTTTCACAAAAGGGAAAATTCGCTTTCACCTTTGTTGTCTGTAAACTCACCTCTATAACTGGAAAGTTCGCCCATCAGGGTGGATTCACCCCTATGTGTAAAATTTAAACCTGCAAAATGTGAAATAGTAGCAAAGTGAAAGCATAGACCCATGACGCGGGTCTCACCTGGCGTGCCAGAAATGTGTGTAGGTGAATTCCTAATCTAAAATGCAAAACAAACAGAATGCAAAGAAGGAAAACACAAACAACACCTCAACAATTAGCCTAGTTGAACTTGAACAAAACAAAAGATAAAAAGAAATGTGTTACCTTGTCCAAGTTGATGGGTTGGTTGGCCCCGTTGATTTGTTCAAATGTGTGCTCCTTCAGATGGAAAATAACATGCAAGCTAGCTCTAAATGATCATGGGATGATAAGGAATGCAATGATGCAAATGGGTATTGCAATGGATGCACAAGGTGGATGCAAATGAAGTTGCAACAATGGAGGTTTTTGGCTTGGATGAGTGCTTGAGAGTTAGAGTGAAAATGTGTGTTGTTCATGAATTGTTCAAATGAGGGAAAAATCCTGTAATTTTAGGGGAAATGCCTCTAGAAAATGAAGGGTCAAGATAAGGCCACCATGGACAAGATCAAGGGAAAGGGTGAGTTGAGAACTCACAAGCCCTCACACCTTGCCATGTGTGTGGTGAGGTGTTAAAGGGGAGGTGAGGTGGAGGTACCTTATGGTACTTAGGGATTGGGACAAGATCTCCTCATAAATGAGGTTCTTGTCTTAGTGTGGGTGATGTGATGTATGAGGAATTTAAAATTCCTCAAATATCCACATGGGGAAGAGGGGAGGAATTAAAAATCTCTTAAAACACATAGGGAGAATAAATGTGAATTTTAAATTCACATGGGGAATGGGTTGCCTTCTCCAAAAGGAGAAAAAAATTAATGAAGGTTGACTTGGGGGTATGACATAAATGGCATAAGGATTAGGTTGACCTAATCAAGTAATTAAGGTTGTGCAAACAAGGGATTAAACGAATTAATGAAGGATTAAGGGAAAGTGGAGAATTATGGAGGATGTGACACTAATCTTGATTAGGGGTGTGCACATCCTAATTGAAGATTAATTAAATTAATCTAGATTAAAGATGAATTATGGAGGATGGGACAAGGAGAGAGAAAAGGTCAATTTAAAAATTGATTTAAATTACAAAGCCAAAATGACTAAATTAAATAAATTAAAGTATTTATTTAATTTAGAGAAGAAAGGGACAAGGCATAAAAATATATCATTATTTAATTAAATACCTTAGGACATTAGAAAAATGGAATATTAATTAAATAATAATGCAGATGAGGGATATGGGATAGAAGAATAAAGGGGGTGAATTTGATCATATGAGCATGGTCAAATTTGGATGTCTACACCTATAAATACCTAGTATTTTTATCAATTCAAATCTAAGAAGGCATTAGAACACACTTGATGAGATCAATCCTATAATAAAAAATACTGTCAATAGTATTGAAGATTATATTTATCAATCATCTATTATAGCAATCAAGATCACATCATCATGTCAAAGTTGATGTGTGTTTATGTCATGTTTTGGAGCTAACATTATGATGTAGGTTTTAAGAATTCAAGCATCAAATAAATCAATCAATCAAAATAATTCATGCAAGATACAAGCCTTAGAATGATGTGTTTGACTTCAATCCTCTAAGGGGAGCCATTAAGGGTTTGGTGAGTTGTAACAATATTCATTCATTCATCAATTCCTTCATTTTGTCATTATTTTGAACATTATCAAGGTTTAATTACCAAACATGGGGTTTGACTAAGGAAAACCCCCATTCACCCAAAAACAAACATTTTTCCTTTTATCTTTGTATGTGCAAATTTATAGGTGAACAAGGTTTGAAATTTGATCAAAGGAGCAATTATGGAAAGTTTAATTTATTGTCATCATTGTTGTCAAGCTACAAAAACTCACTTAGAAATTTTATTTTCAACTTTCTAACAACCAAACCTGGAGAAATCAAAATATTAGATCTGGGACCAAAGGAGTGCAAAAAATGGTTTTGGACCCTTGCACTAAGACTCATTCACCCCTGAGTGAATGATTTAGGTGCTACAAGCCTTGAAACCCACTTTTTATCACAGGTGCACACTAGTCTACCCTTCTTAGACCTACCTGCAAATTGTCATTTCTGCTTATGTTATCATAGAAATTTGCATTTCAAGTGTTAGGTCATATAATTAATTTAGTTAATGCACTTTAAATCATTCCAAAATATTCAAAATCAGTCATTTTTGTCATAAGAAAGTAGAGATCCAGAGATTCAAAATAGGGTTGACTCACCTCAAAGTTGAAAGTCAATTCTATCCTTTTGTGGTCTTCTCTCTTTATAATGAAATTAGGGAAAGGTGTATTTAAATCTTGGGTCATTTTATCATTCCACATTTATTGAATTCATTCCCCATTTTCCCTTCTTTTCAATAGCATACAAGTATCAAATTCAACACCCTCACCATACTTTCAACCCCAAGGAATCCTTGTCCTCTATGTGCTACTCATAAATATCAACCATATAAGAAGAAATCTAGCTAGTTGAACCTTTTTTCAATTTCCTTCAAGTGTTATATTTGTCAACAATATTCAAAGGGGCTCACACAAATATTCACATGGAAGCAAATGATTCTTTGTATGTAAAAGTATTACCTTGTCCTCATAAGGAAAAAATATGAAATTGTCATTTCATGCATATTAGTATTTATGTAACTCTAAGTATCTATTTCTTCACATTACTACATGGGTTAATAATTTTGTGTTCAATGATTATTAAAGGCATATCCTAAGCTATTATTGAATATAAAAGTGATATTAGATCTTGATTCATAGAGCTCAAGCCCCTTAAGTCTACCTTAGCATGCTTTGTATTTGACCTTAACTTGATCTCTATGCATGGCTTTCCATTTGAGGGATATTAACTTCTAGATCCTAGTTGAGCCCATGTTTCTTGGCAATGCCTTGAATCTTTATGTGAGTGATGACAATATTTTTAACTTTAAGTTATAAGACATGATAAAATCACTTCTTTATAGAGGTAGAACTTACAAGATTGAAATTGTTACATCAATTTTGTGACTACCAGGTCATGGTTTTTCCTTCACTTCAATCATTTCAAAGTCCCTAATAGTTTCATAACCATAACCTATCCACCAAAACTAATGTTTTCACCCAAGTAACTTATAAAATAAGAATTTTAAGCATCATTGATCACAAATTTTTTAGAACCTTAGGGTCCTAGCATTTTATTTGTTCTTTCTTAGCATGTTTTTGTAGCATATTCTATATATTTAGAATTATTAAAGTATTTTTAGGGGGATGGAGTTACTTTTAATAATCCATTCATCATCCTTTAAGAAGAGTAGCTATTACTATGACTCTTTCATCTTATAGTCCACTAGGCTTGTTTCTCCTTTTTCATTATCTATCTAGTGATAAATCCTAGCCATCTATATTGAATTGCATCTTCATATTTAAGCTTATACTTTGCATTTTAGTGATTTATTATTTCCCTTGTCTTATTTTTCTCCCTCTAACAACCCTCAACCCTTCTCCCTTTGTTCTAGGATTTCTATTATCATCAACTTGTCAAAATCAATAACAAACATCAAGAATATTTCCTGCTTAGGAAAAACTACCATTCACATCTCATTAGACAATCTATTCACCTTTTTTACTTGTTGTTGGCATGAAAACACATTGACACAATCATTAACTGAACACATTTGATAAAATTCTAAATTATCTAGAAAAATGTTTCTTTAAAGTTGTCCTAATCTTATCGTGCCATGTTTTCCAAGTGTAGCTCAACATTTAGACATAAAACACATTGAAATATTCCATTCAAATCCCTCTAAGGAATTTATATATGTGTTTCCTCGTAGCATTATAATCTTTTACAGACATCTTGCATGGTATATCTAAGTCAAACAAGCTCTTGAGAGGATCTCAATTCTTGAGTTTCTCCCATGTATCCTTTGAGTGTGAATCTTTAGTATTCTTTTTTTGAGATATTAAGTGATCCTCAATAGTTTTCTCTAGCATGACCCCAAGTTGGTGCATATACCTTATTTAATGTTGTATGCCCATTTTGGTGCATACATTCACTACCCCTAAAGGGGTATGCAAAAAAAAAAAATTCAACAGCCAACTAGGTAATGGCAATTTCACACGACTCACAAAAGTGGTAAATAGTTTTTTTTTTTTAAGGACAATTGTTTGCCTTTGACTGTTGAGATATTTGAAATTTCAAAATAACCTTTACAAAAAATATTAGGGCAATTATTAAATTGCATGTACAATCTTGTGAAATTTTAAAGACAATTCCCTAATTGTCAATACAATTATGAATTCATCCCTTGCTACAACAAATAGTTTCATCATCAATTAAAAGATAATTAGCTGGTAGACTATATATAGAATGAACCTTGAGCTGAAACTTGTCTCACGCCGATATACAACTCTTTTTTCATCAGTATACAGCTCCCATATATATCCTTTTTTTCTGACGAGGAACCGTATGTCCTTTTAATTTAATAATTTAGTTTGAACCTATGTAACCCACGGAATATGCAAAAATGAAACCATAAGAAACAAATGAAGAATATAAAAAAATACACTGAAGTGACCCGACACATTGAATTCTGTTACCCCAAATGCAGGCAATTGCATTGAACTTGAAAACTGTTTTTGTTTGTTACGTCCGGCGTGATAAAAATCGTGACCATTGAAAACCGGATAGAGTACTATGGTTACATTGAACGGGAATATGGAAAGTTTCGTGCAAATATAGGGTTTTTGAGCTGTTGATGTTTGCCATAAAACCCCACTCCCCATTTCAATGTGCAAAATCGGTTACAAACTGTGTTCGCCATTTCAAAGCATAATTGGTCATGTTTTTATTGAGTAAATAGTTATATAGACTTGGCGCGAATAATGGTTGTTTTTCTCGATAGAGGCAAAGTGTCATTTTTATCCAAATTTTTACTCTATAACTTTCTACGCCACTCCACTAAACCATCCACCATGCGCGAAATTTGTAACGGTACAAAATTTGTGCTTTATTTTTGTATTTCATGTCCTAGGTTGTGGCGATGCTAGCGGGCACAGCTTACATTGAATACAAAAGCCCTTCCAACCTGCTTTCGTAGATGCAGGGTATAGAATTAGCAGGGGAATTTTCAATGAAGACAAACAGAGACAATCAGGTAACTACACATGAAATTTGAATGAAATTTTGTACGCTCAGTTGCTTTTCATTTAAGGAAAGATTTCATTTGTGTCAAAATATTTTTAATTTCTTAAAATTCGTTGAAATTTTCTTGATTAATCTTCTCAAGGAAATTGATAATTGAGACAATGAATTGAGTGGACTCATCCCTCCGGAGCTTGCCTCACTGCCCATTTTAGCCATGTTAGACCTCTCTGAAAAATCTCCATCTAGCATGATATCCCCTGCATTTGATAATTCCACAGCCTTGGAGATCTTCAATGTGTCCCACAATGATCTTTCTGGCCCACTCCCAAGGGAAGGAATATTCAAATCCCTTGATCCAGACGCTTTAGCAGGGAATCCTGGACTGTGTGGGGGAGTTTTTCCCAATCCTTTCTTCATTACAGACAACATAAGTGGGAAACCCCCCAGTGTACCTAAGAAGGGACCTGCATCGCTAGTACTGATAGTTGGAATCATATTTACAGTTTTTCTAGCAAATTTACTGGTAGGAGCGCATTTATTTTACAAAAAAAATTCAAGATGAGACTCTTTGCAGGAATATCAGATTCAAGGACAACATCTACCTTAGTGATGAATGGCCATGGCAGCTGATTGCATTTCAGAGACTAAGTTTCACAAGCACAGACATACTGGCTTGCATAAAGGAAAGCAAGGTCTTAGGAATGGGTGGTACAGGAACCGTTTACAAGGCAGATATGCCCAGCGGTGAGATCATTGCAGTGAAAAAGCTTTGGAGAAGCCATGAAAATGCCAAAGATTACAAAGACCCAAGCTTCCTAGCAGACATAGATGTCTTAGGAATGTTAAGACATAGAAATATAGTGAGACTGTTGGCCTACTATTACAACAATGTGAGCCCAATGTTCGTCTACGAGTACATGCCAAATGGAAGCCTGGTAAAAGCCCTGCATGGAAAGGAAGCTTCACAAAACAACATGTTGGTTGATTGGGTTACAAGGTATAATATTACTGTGGGGATCGCCCAGGGATTATGCTATCTTCACCATGATTGTTTTCCCTTGGTTGTACACAGAGATGTCAAATCAAACAATATTCTCCTTCACTCCAATCTTAATGCCTGCCTTGGTGACTTTGGAGTGGTAAAGCTCGTTGAGAACAATGAACCAATGTCAACTGTTGTTGGCTCATATGGTTACATTGCTCCAGATTAGTATGTACTATACCAATTTTGATTTTCAGTTAACCAGTGTTCATAACCTGTCCCTACTCATCTTGGTTGTTTATGAAGTTCCCAATAGACAAAATGTCAGCAGGTGATCTCAATCACATGGTATAAACCCCCAATTACCATGGACCATAGGTGATACCAGCAACCCAAGCATTACAACTAATTACAAGAGGAATTTACCCCAATCTTGAAAATCTATAGAATTCAAATAGCCTCATTTTTGTGTAGCTCACTCACCTCAATCCCACAAACTACAAAGCCAAAACCCCAGTAGCATAGCTACTAGGAGATGCGGGGGTACGAGGACTGGGATAGATGAGTACATGAGTAAATGATTAAAAAGGCAACTATGTGATATATAAATGTAGTCACTAGAAATTGTGGTTATGGGGATGGGTATAGGTAAAATTGGTGTAAATGAGTAAATGATTAAGAAGACGGTTATATGATATATAAATGGAGTCAACAGAAATTATGGGTATGGGGGAGTCAATCGAATTAGAGTTCATGAGTAAATGATTAAGAAGGTTATATTATATATAAATGTAGTCATAAAAAATTGTGGGTATAGGGATGGGGATCATGGAGTTTCCTTGTAATTATGCCCTTCAGTGCCACTACTTATCTTATGCAAAAGCCTCTTCATGGATGTAGAATAGACATTTTCCATTGTCAGCAGGCAATCTTAGGGACATGGGGATTCACATACCAAGGCTGCCATATCTTTTACTTTTCCTTTAATGTTCCCTAATTACTCCTAACCACAAGAGTAATTAGTACCCAGTTCTATAAAACCATAAAAATCCAATAGCCTCATCTCTGCTTGTTCAATCACTACAAAACTGTAATAAGCCCAATAGCCTCACCTCTACATACCCTGCGAAAGGGTCTACATTGTCCAAGTATATAAATAGATTTCCTGTTTTAAATTAGTGTTAAGGTACTGATTTCCAAATCATTGTTGTTGTCATTGTGGTGTTAATGGAGCTTCTAACTGGAAAGAGGCCAATTAGGCCTTTTGAATTTGTAGAGGGAATGATCATTGTAGAGTGGGTGAGATCCAAACATGTGAGATCCAAACATGGAGTTAAGGATGGTATAAAACAAGCTCTAGATCCCAATGTTGCAGGCTCCTTCAATTCTGTAAAAGAGGAGATGATTTTAGTGCTGAGGATTGCATTGTTGTGCACTAGCAGAGTGCCAAGGGATAGGCCTTCCATGAGAGACGTGTGTAACGATGTTGGGTGAAGCAATGCCCAGAAGAAAAAGCAGTGCAAATACTAAAGATGCTCAGCATTTTCATCACCGTGAATGCAACCTGCAGATAGTTCAGTCCACTTAAATGCAGACCCCTATAATTAGTCTTCCCAATGCTGTTAATAGAGATGATCACCACCAATGAACAAAGTGAATCAGGCTATATATTATAAGATGAGAGCCTGAAGCATTACATCACCCCCCTGTAGTATCTCCATCCCCCATATTTTTTAGTTTGTAACAGTAACCTACTTTGAAGATAACAACTGTAAGAATGTATTATGTTAGTTGAAAGCTTATTTTGCCATGTATATTTGCATTATGTTAGTTGAAGCTTATTTGCATTGGTGCATGTGAGTATCTAACTGTATTCTACAGACCATCACATGGACAGTCTGATGGTTGTTTTTATGCCAAATGGCTAAGGATATATAATATATCTACTTCACATCTGAAAATTACAAATTGTTAGATTATATTGATTTGGATTTTTCTTCTTTTTCTTCGAGTTTTCAAGATCATATGAAGGCTAACCTTACTTTTGTTTATACCCTTGGATTATTTGAAGTAAAGGAAAATGGATAAATTCCAAGTACACTTTGATATTTTGAATATTCAATCAAAATATCAGGTGTACTCTCCCATTCAATGCAAATAAATGTACTCTTCCATTCAACACAACATTTTATTTACAAATTTTATGAGTATAATTTAAAATATTCATGTATAATAAATTTATACAATTATTTTTAAAAATTTATTTATTTATTTATATAAATTATTAAAAATAATGTTTATTATAAATAGTTATACAATTGTTTTTAAAAATATGCTAACACATTTATATAAATTACCATGGAAAATTACATTTATACTTATATTAAAACTAGTTTTAGCTTAACCTTAGACCATGCTCAAGACCTTTCTAAGTTGGAATGTTCACTTTAATTTTTAATATT
This sequence comes from Sequoia sempervirens, assembly GCA_007258455.2. Classification (NCBI taxonomy): domain Eukaryota; kingdom Viridiplantae; phylum Streptophyta; class Pinopsida; order Cupressales; family Cupressaceae; genus Sequoia; species Sequoia sempervirens. Next base: position 9,701 of record VDFB02172574.1, read on the forward strand.
TTTAAAATTTATTTTGATTTCATGGGTTATTTAAAAGATATAGATAGTTAAAGAATCCTTTCCTTTTTTTAAAGGTATAAGTTATCAAAAAAAATAAGGGTATTTTTCATGTTTTAACTTCTTTTTTCTTATTTCTTATTTTTAAGTTTTTTTATAAAATTGTAATAGTAAATAAATATAAACAAATAAAGATATTTAAATTATTTTAAATTAAAGAATTAAAGATAGTAATATTATGTAAAAATACTTTTTGAGATTAATCAAGGTGTAAATATTTAGCATTGTTTGTGAAGATATTTTGTTGAAGATTAAATTTAATAATTTAATTTGGAGTTTTACTGTCATATATGAGCTTATAATTCTCTCGTAGAGTGTTAAATGATTCACTTTAGATTCTACAAAAAGTATATAAATGATTCAAGAAAGGGGAAATTTGTTCAATTGATATTTTGATCAACAAGAGTGTAAATTGTATTAGAAAATATTTAGACATAATATAATAATAAAATGAAAAAAAAATAATATAATAATAACAAGAATATGATAATAAAAATAAAATAATATAGATGGTTTTCCATGGTGTTGGAGAGAGATTTCTGATGTTTCGGCGGCGGTGCGAAGCTAGGGCCCGCGTGCCCTAGCTCTCCTGGCCGTTGCTTTCTCAGTGCTCGGAGGGCGTTCATCTGGTGCGATATCAAGGGGGGGGTGTGTCTATTTTTTCAGGGGTGCGTAGGTCTTTTGGTGGGCGACCATTGCTTGGCTCGTGGGCAGGCTTTGTCCCCGTGTCTTCTGGCTGCGTGTGGCGTTTCTCTCTGCGGGAGGAGTGTTGTGTTTTGAGCCCGAGGGTCTTTGGCCTCAGCTCTATCTTTCTTGGTGTGGCTGTGCTCTCGGTCCATGGAGAATCGGGATTGTTTTTTGGCTCAAGTTTCTTCAGGAGATTTGGAGATGGTGGAGCCATCTTCTTCAATGCATGCCAATGTAAAGGAGCAGTTGGGTAAACCACAATCTGGGGATGGAATACCCTCTACAACAGGGATGTTTCATTTGAAGAAAGTAAATGGCTGTCTTGAGAGATCCGAGGATCATCCTATTCTGATTATTCAACCGGAGCAAGTTTCAGAGGATGTTGATTATTGGTGTAATCATGCCCTTATTTGCAAATTTCTGGGCCTTCGCCTTTCTCTACCTATGTTGGAATCTTGGGCCCGTCGGGTTTGGAACCCTGAAGGGGATATGGAGATTATTTTGGCTGCTAATAATTATTTTCTGGTTATCTTCTCAAATCTTATGGATAGGAATAGGGCCTTTGAAGGGGGCCCTTATTTCTTTAACCAAGTTGGGCTCTTCATCAAGCCTTGGCACATGGGCTTCAACTCCGCTGAAGAGATCCCCTCGCGGGTTCCTGTGTGGATTCGGTTGCCGAGGCTTCCTTTGGAGTTCTGGAGGGAAGATATTCTTCACTCAATTTCTCTGCTTCTTGGAAAACCTGTGGGATCGGCTTCACAAACCCAAGATCGTAAGGTAATTTCTTTTGCTCGCATCTGTGTGGAAATAGATTTAAATAATCCATTACCAGATTCTATGGAAATTCGCATGGGATCTTCTTCTTGGATCCAACAGCTGGATTACGAGACCCTACCCTTTAGATGTAGAATTTGTCATGAATACGGTCATTTGCACCGCAAATGTCCCAGATTTAAATCATCCCCCCTGGCTGCCCCTGGACCTCCTAGGGGGGACAAGGGAAAGGCTCCGATGTCTAATGAACCTATGGATAATGAGGGTTTTATTCCGGTTAAGCCTCCGTAATAAAGGCAAAGGAAAAAAGAGATCCTGGCTGGATAGACAGAATGAAGATACTTTTAACAGGTTTGAAGTTCTTGATGATTTGACACAAGAGGAAGGCATTCCAGTTGAGATCTCGTCTGGGGATAAGGGTCTGCATGAAGTTCAGGATGAGAATGAAAAGAAAGAGGATCAAATTTTATCTTCAGAGGTCTATCAAGTGGATCAGATGGCTGTGGCTTTGTCTTCTCAAGCTCAGGTTTTCAGGGTTCCCCAGGAGTCTCAGACTCCGTTAGGCTCTGCTGTGGTGGTTCCTGATCCCCCTGCTCCAAAGGGGGCCTCAGAATCTGTAAAGGGTAACAAAGCTCCTCCTATTTTAGGCTTACAGCAGAAATCCTTTAAGAAGGGGCCTCTTGATAAACCGTCAAGGAGTGGAAGGAAGACTGATCAAGAGAAGGTTAAGATCATGGGGGATACTTTGGTTGAGTCAGGGTCAGTGAAACCCATTGATTCTCATTTCTCCCACCCCCATAAATGATTGTTTTATCATGGAATGTAAGGGGGTTGAACAGCATCCCTAGACAAAAGGCTGTTCGCAGATTAATTGAATCTCAATCACCAGATGTGGTCTTCATTCAGGAGACCAAGCTTTCAGTTGACGGTTTGGCGAGTTGTGCTCCTCGTATCTGGCCCCAAGGCAATTGGCAGGGGGTGGGTGCTTTGAATAGTGCAGGGGGGGTGGCTTGTTTCTGGAACCCGAGGAGAGTTTCCCCCTTATGGTGGATGTCTAGTCGCTCTTCTATTTCTCTAGTTGCCTTGTGTTTTGCGACTGGAGAAAGGTGTCTTCTATCCAATATCTATGCTCCTACTGATCTTTCAGGTAAGTCTAGTCTATGGGCCCACATTCAATTCATTCGGGCCTTGGATCCGTTCCTCCCATGGATTCTGGCTGGTGATTTTAATGCTGTTACTTGCTTGGAGGAAAAACGTGGTGGACTAGCCAGGCTGGACCCTTCTGCAAATTTGCTTAGGGATATGATTGGCTCCCTGAATCTTATTGATGTGAAGCCAACCAATGGTGTATTTACATGGAATAATAGGAGATGTGGTGGTGAGGCTATCTCAAAGAGGCTTGATAGATTTCTTGTCTCCTGCTATTGGTTGAATAGTAGGTTGATCACAAGTTCTGAAATTCTTGACTGGAGGGGCTCTGATCACTGGCCTATCAAGCTCTTTGTCACCGTTTATGGAATCACCAAAAATCCCTCTTTTAAATTTCAGTTGATGTGGTTAAGAGATCAATCTTTGCATGATCTTATGTTGGATTGGTGGCAGGAGGGGAGGCCTACCCATGGGACGGCCATGTTTACTTTCACTAAGAGGCTTCAACATGTGAAGTTCAGGTTCAAGAGATGGAATAAACAGTGTTTTGGGAACCTACAAGCTCAGAAGTTGGATGCCCAGTCCAAGTTGGATACCATCACTCGTCAGATTCGTGACCAAGGGTTGACCTCTGACCTTAATATTGCTGAGTCCTTGGCTCTAAAGGGATTAGAAGAGTGGGAGCTTCGGGAGGAGATCTTCTGGAAGCAGAAATCTCGCATTGATTGGCTTTAGGAGGGGGATAGGAACACCACTTTCTTCCATAATTCGGTTAAGGCTCGGAGACAGGGGAACTCTTTCTCCTCTCTAGTTTCACAGGATGGGGCTCAGCTTTCCTCCAGTGCTGATATTTCCAGGGAAGCTGTCAATTATTTTTCTAACCTTTTTTCAAGGGAGGATATTGTTGCTAGGGCTGAGGAGGGGGCCATTTTGGATTGTATTCCCCAACTAGTCTCTGCTGAGATGAATGGGGCTCTCTTATGTCCTATCTTGTTACCTGAATTGGAGAAAGTGGTGTTTAATATGAAAAAAGGCAAGGCTCCTGGTCCAATGGGTTTCCGATTGAGTTCTTTCAGGAGTTTTGGGAAATTATAAAGTTTGACCTCCTCGAGGTGATTCAGGAATCTCATAGGAACAAGCAGATGCTCAAGTCCATGAATTCTACCTTTTTGGCTCTCATACCCAAGATGGAAGGAGCTAATCGGCTGGCGCAATTCAGGCCTATTGCGTTATGTAATGTGGTTTACAAGATCATCACCAAGTTGATTGCTGACCGACTCAAACCACTCCTCAGTTCTTTGATCTCTGCAGAGCAGGGTGGTTTTGTTGAAGGGAGAAAATTTTTGGATAGTGTCGTGATAGCCATGGAAGCTATTCATTCTATGGCTAACTCTAAGGAGAGGGCTATGTTTATTAAACTTGACATGTCTAAAGCTTATGACCGGGTGAGTTGGGAATTCTTACAAAAAACTCTCCTGGCTTTTGGCTTTGCTGAGGAGTGGGTGAATTGGGTCCTTAGTTGTGTTACCTCTGCCTCTTTCTCGGTTCTTATTAATGGGGAGCCTTCAAATCTGTTTAGTGCTTCTCGGGGTCTCCGGCAGGGGGATCCTTTATCTCCTTACTTATTCATTATCATGGCAGAGGGTCTTGGAAGATTTATTAAATCTCAGGTGAGTCAGGGTCTTATCCGTGGTTGGAGCTGGAGCAACTCTCTTCCTTCCTACTCTCATCTTCAGTTTGTGGATGATACGGGGCTGATGGGCTTGGCTAGAATTAGTGAGGCTGTGAATTTCAGGAGAGCTCTTGACATCTATTTGAAGGCTTCAGGTCAGTGTATTAATGATGACAAGTCTTCCATTTATTTCTTTAATACTCCTCAGCGTATTCAGAGCAGGATTGCTAGGATCCTAAGATTTCAGATCGGTTCTCTCCCCTTGATGTACCTTGGGATCCCTTTGGCTTTGGGAGCCCAGCGAAGAGATTACTGGTAGGGAATTTTGGATAAATTTCGGAGTAAGGTTAGTCATTGGACTTACAGGTGGCTATCTTCTGCTGGGAGAGTGGTTCTTCTAAAGACTGTGGTGCAGTCTCTCCCCATCTATAGGTGTTGTGTGCAGGCTCCCCCGTCAGCCTTTGTGCGGGATTTTGATGCTCTGTCTCGGCAATTTCTCTGGTCTGGCAACCTTCTTTCCTCAAAGTGGAGTTTAGTCAAGTGGGAGTCTGTGTGCAGGCCGAAGCATGCTGGGGGCCTTGGTCTTAGGTCTATGGCTCTTGCCGTCACTGCCTTGGCGGCCAAGCTGTACTGGAGGTGGTGCAACAATCAGGATCAGGATTGGGCTAAGATCCTGGCCCACAAGTATCTCCCCGGTGTTGATTGCCTTGATGTGCCACGTCTTCATTTGATGGGCAAGGGTTCTTGTATTTGGAATACTCTTAAGAAGGGTGCTCAGCTGATTAAGGAGGGGCTCTTCTGGATCTGTAATAGAGGCTCTGATGCTCTTTTTTGGCAGGACTCTTGGGATGGCCACCCTCCCATTATTTCTAGTTTTCCTCAGCTTCAGCCTCTGAGCCAGATTTTCTCAGATGCCGGTTGGACTAAGGTGGAGCATTTTAAAACTATCAAGCGTCTTGGTCAGGCGATGGTAGCTTGTTGGAAGGATCCCCAGGAGTGGCCCTTGGGTGGTTCTGATGAGGATCGTGATGTTCTTGCTAGAATTTTGAAGGATAGGCTTTGCAGCTCTCTGAGTGGGAGGGATGTTCTGGCTTGGAGTCCTAGTCCAAAAGGTAAATTTACTGTTGCTCAAGGCTACGCTATGCTTGACAGGAACTTACATGGTCCGGCTGAGGTGCACTGGTGGAAGAAGGTTTGGGACAACGTCTCATGGCCCAAATGCAATTTTTTCTTATGGTTGGTTGCTCAGAGGAAGTGCCTCACTTGGGAAAATCTTCGCAAGCGAGTTTTTCAGGGTTTGTCTATTTGCCCTCTTTATTCTTGCAATGAGGAGTGTAGCTCTCACTTGTTCTTTCTTTGCCCTTACTCTAGAGAGTTATGGCATAGATGGTGGGAGGCTTGGCAACATGGTTGTATTCATGCTACCTCCTTGATCGACTTTTGGGAAAGTTTGGGCAGACCTCCTACAAAGACTTCTTTCCTGCAGGTGGCCTGGTCTGTTGGGCCTACTCTCATTCTCTGGAACCTGTGGCTGGAGAGGAACCGAAGAGTTTTTTGTAGCTCCAACTTGGGAAGCTCTCAATTGTGGAAGAAGATTCTTAGCAGGCTCCAGGAGACTATTTCAGCTAAGTGTGATATGTCAGTTAATACTGATCCTGGTGATCTGGCTATTTTGCAAAATTTGAACTTGGGGGATAGTAGCAGGGGCTGCCCTGCTGGTAGAAGATCCCACCATGTCAGGCAACGGGTCAGTCGCGATGGAAGGTGGACGCCTCCCCCGGTGGGGGTCTTAAAAATTAACACCGATGGTTCTTCTCGTGGGAACCC
>VDFB02172577.1:0-12619 GCA_007258455.2 Sequoia sempervirens
AGCAACAAAGTAATGCTATAAAAGAAGTCATACAAAAAATTCAATTTCCCACAGGATTTGCTGTTGACATAAACAATATAATAACAAAGAAAGGTGAATTTGGGTTAGGGATGAAAATGCATGATTGGCATACCTTTATTAAGGTAATTATTCTGGTATATTATATACACTTGTACAATGCATGTACTTTTCAGTGTATTGTGTTTACTACTTTTGAAAAAATAATGAAAATATCATTTTATAATTGTTGCAGTACATTCTACCTCTATCTCTCCTAGAAAACTTTGACAACAATGTCAAGCACGTTATATATGATCTTAGAAAATACATGAGGTAAGTAGCAAGATTTTTTCAATTTTCTGTATACATCTTATAATTGCCATTTATTTTACTTGTTATGTAATATATTGTATATTTTTGTTAAATCTCATTAATATATTTGTGCCTTGAATCACTTGTAGATGGCTATCATTTAAAGAAATCCATAAAGAAGATATAAATTATTGGAAGAGAAAAATTCCTCATCTAATGTGTGAAATGCAAAAGTGTCTACCTTTAACATTTTTCAATGCACAAGAACACTACCTCATACACCAAGTTGAGGAGATTGAATTGTGTGGACCTGTACACACAAGGTCAATGTGGATGGTTGAGAGGCACATGAAATTTTTGAAGGCTTTGGTTAGACAAAGAGCACATCCTGAGGGTTCTATGGTGGATGGATATATGGTATACCAGAACATGGTGTACATTAGTGAATATCTTCCTAAGTTTGTAGCAAATATCCATGTAGATCGCATTTGAGATCCCAACTCCATTAACAAATTCTAAGGGGAGTAACTGTTCGGGAAAGGTAGATTGAGGAAAGTGAGAGGTAATTATAAGATGGTCATGAAGATTAATTAAAATACATTTTACATATGGTTTTTATGTATATTATACTTATTTAATTTTTAATCTTCAATATATATCAATTATAAATTAAGGTCGTATACTGTGGTATTTAACTAGTTATACGTCATTTGTGAATTTTATTTTTTTTCGGTACAGTTGGTTGAGAGTGGGATGCACTACATTTGTACATCACCAATGATCATGATTGGATGATGGTATGGATTGAACAATGTCAACATTCTGGTCATACATTAACATGGGAAGGTGTGGCTTCATTGGTTAAAGAAGCTCATCGTAATGGAGATTCCAATGTTACACAAAGAGAAATTGATTTACCATATGGTTTAAGAGATAAATAGGTACGTATAAATATATTAATCACCCATATTATTTAATTATTTTCAAGTATATTGATGCATATATATGTTGAGATTGTTTTCTTTGCATACATTCGGCCAAGAATAAATATGTTTATCAACTGACGATATTGCAATAATGTTTACATGTTTGACATATTGCAGGTGAAACACCACAAGACTATGTGGTGCAATGGTCATAAATTTTGAATCAAAATGTTGGATGATATGAAGAAAACTTGTGATTCTAGTATAACTGTAGTCTTTCAGGTGACTAATGTGCCATCTAGAAGTGACATACATCCAAAAGTCTCAAAAAATTGATACTATGGGATTTTGGATGATATACTTGAGTGTGACTTTAAGTCCTTCAGATTAATTTTGTTCATCGTCCTATGGTACAGGCTACGATTGAATGAAAATGATCTTGAGAGAACTGTTATTGACCATGATAATGGATTTACCATGGTTAATACAAGGTTGATCGAGCGAGCTGGAAATGAGCCCTATGTTCTTCCAAGCCAATGTGAGCAAGTATTTTACTCAGAGGTTCTAGGTAAATCGAGTTGGTCATTTTTTGTTAGACATGATCCAAGAGGAAGGCCAATAAATTATAATGTGGTGGAAGAAGAAGATACCGAAGAATTAGAAGATGATGTAGATAATGATGTCCCTAATGAAGATGTCGAAGAGGAGGAACTAGATCATGATGATGTAGGAGTTAATGTTCATGAAGATGATATCCGTGTGGATGATGACATTATCAAAACTGATATCGATGATGATGATGATGATATTACCAATCCTTACAATGTCGAATCTGGATCGGATGATACAGACAAAGAGTTGGATAAGAAGAAGATCAATGACATTGAAATGTATAAGTTATAAGATTATATTATCTATTTGATATTAATTTCTTGATAGAATTATATTTGACTTATGTGGTTACATAATTAATTCATGATGTTTTTAATTTTTATGCTATTACATAATTAATTTAATAATATACTTTTTAATACTTGAAAGGTCAAAAAATTAAAACATTTCAATAGTGATGTTAACAACCTTGAAATTAGTGTGTTTTATGTTTCATGTGATCATAAAAGATTAAAAATTTAGTTGTAGAGGTGGTTGTTCAGTGGTTGACGTGTATGTTGGTTTTTTTACAATGTAACTAGGTTTGTCTTCTAATCTACCTATGGAATTGCCAATTCCAATCGAAAGAAGCTCAAAGGACCTAGACCAACTAACGAGGACTTTAAAATCCTCCTACACTTCAGGCTCTGCAAGACCCAGGAGGGTGATCCCTTAATGTGTTTACAACCTCTGCACCATTATTATAAACAACATTAACAATAACTGATGATCTCACTCAATAGCTCAACACAATAAGATAATATCAACTAGAATTGGTTGTTCATAGACAATATCAACTATCTAGAGCATGAGATAACTAAACACAATCCATTGTATAAGAAAGTCAATGATTTACAATTTGTAGCAAGTTCTAGGCAAAGACAAATAAATAATTAACTACACTAATAATTACAACTTAGATCAGTGCCATATATCCATTGCAGGAGTCAAATTCATAAGCATCTAGAGGTTTATAACAGATTTAATACATCACATATAAGATCCCTGACAATATTGCATTACAATTTCATCAGTATGCATTCTAACCCATGACTACTTATCAAATCCTTATACAACACATATCCACTTATAATCCCATTCAAGCATTTTGATTAATTCCTTGAATTAAAGCTAAAATAGAATCATACATACCACAACAGTGAAATGGATAAAACAACCCTTAGTTATTTCATTCAAAGTTCAGATATGCATGTACAATGGAGAAACATGAGCTCAAATTTTCATTTCAACTCAAATTCTAGTACTGTTATACAACATTAAATCTCTATGAACTAAAAACCTAAATTGTATTTCTCTAAAACCATCAGACTTTACAATTCACTCTGCAACTTCACCTAGACTTGACAAAAATTATCTAACTTGCTAACCCATACTTCTGGCCTTGAAATCCTTCTTATAGAAAATGAAGGAGCAAACAAGCACTAGGCCATAAAGTACACCTATCACCAGTCAATTGGAGCACCTGGTAATATTCCAAAATTTTTTACAATAGCCACCACCTTGAAAAATATTCTTGTTCATCATATCAACTGAGGAACATTGATGCAAAAACCCACAAGAAAACCACACCAAGAAAGCCGTCAACACAAAACTGGAACCGTTGCAACCATAGCATCTGATCTACCACCTGTTAGTAGTTCACTCATTTTACTCCTCCTCATTCAAATATTTAGTTACCCAATTATGGTACTCATCATCAGTCAGCCAATCAAAATTAATTACCTCATCCACCTTAGTATTATAAGGTGTGTATTTTACCACTACTTGATTCACATCCCTTTCAAAAGATTCCAAAACTGAGCTGGTACTAATGATTTTGTTCATATAGCTCACCAACAAATCATAGTCTAACTCATCACAAATTGAATTGATTTGATCATTGATGGCCTCACTTGCTTGAGCCTGCCATTGTCGAAATGACTTGATTCTCCCCTGCTCATCAATTATATCAGGTAACAATGTGTTACTCCAATAATTGAAATTCTTCACCAACTCCCTAATCTTCCTACTCAAGTCATCTTGTAAGGTATGAAAACCTTGCAATGATTTTACTAACACATGAGTATGCTTTAATTATTGGGGCCTATTATTTATATCAAACCTTGAGGCCTTATACATGATATCCAGATCACTGGCCTTAGGGATCCAATTTTTAATTGTTGGTATCGCTACTTTCTAATCCCTATCAATATTCTTTATTGCTTCTAACAACAAAGAATATAAAGAATGTATAGATAACAATTTGCTATCAACCTTTTCATTTAAATGCCTCAAAACAGTAGTAACAATTTCTTTTTGCTCTAAGAGAGATCCGTCCTCACTTTTGTTTAATGATGCCTGTAATTCATCAATTTTTTGCAAGAGCTGCTTCTTTGTAGGATCGACAAAGCACTCTGTTTCTTCTTCAACTTCCTCTAAAGAAAGGGTGAGGATAGGATTATGACTGGGAGATCCTAGTGTGGAAACAATTGGAGAAGCAGGAGGCACTGACCATGTTGTGGAAGGTAATGTACTAGTTTGTGGAGCACTTGATGTCTCCCCAATTTGCTTATACCTAAACCTCTCCACTTTAGTTTGCAACTCAACATTTTTCTGTTGCATCTTGTTGTACTCCTCAATCAAAAGGTTATATTTTTCCATTAAGCTCTTCCTTTTAGCTTCCTCCCTTTCAGTAGTCTTTTGGGCCAGTTTGGCCACATTCATAGTCAAATTAATGGCCTTAGTAGTTGAGGTCTTTGAAGTTCTCTTTATTATCAATCCTCCCTTGAAATTTGGATTAATATTAGAAACATCTGGTTTTCTCCCTTGTGGGGCCAATGCCCAAATTTCTAGAGTTTCATATTCCTCACTGAAAGCAAATTTTTACAATGCTTCCTTGACCTCTTCTTTAGAGTCTTGAAAGGGATTCTTAGACTTCATAATAGCATTAAAGGATATTGCATCTACAATGTCCCATTCAGGAAGAATTAATACACCAGCTTGACTCACCAATTTTCTTCCTTCTTCAGGAGTGATGTTCTTGAATTATTCCATTAATTCAGCTTTTACCTCCTTGTCATTCTCCTGGTCTGACCTGTTAGGCCTTAGTTCTCTTCTCTGCCTACATTTATCTTGATACTCTTCAAACTTCATCCTTCATACCAATTGCAAGAATACAGGAGTTTTTACAAATGTATTGTCATCTAGAAACTCCTTGCATGCCTCCATTCTTGCATCTTGTACACTTTTACCTTTCATATCTAAATCAGATAAAACTAATTTAGCTGGCCTAGGAGGGGAAGGCATACCAACTTCCATGTCTTGATCAGTAACAATAATCTCATCCATCAGATCCTCCTGTGGTTGATCAATTCTTTGCCTCTTAGGGCTTGGCTCAGATGGTGGTGATGAGGGATTGTCTTCTGGTGATGATTCTAAATCAATAATTTTGATTTCCCCAGGCACTTTGAAGTTTGGACTTGGTTGTGGAGGAACTTTCATAAATTGTTTTCCTTTTCTATCCACTTCTTCTTCATCACTGCTACTATCCTTTTTCCTCCTGTAAATGAGCCACCTTTCTATAGGCTGGTATGCTGGCCTTGTTTCAATTGGTCTGACACCTTGCTCTTGTACACCCAGACTCAATTCTAAATTTATCTTTTTTGTCCTCAATATTCCCATAATTTTAGTGAAGTTTCTCATCAGAAAATCAATTTTCTTATAGTGGGGATTGAACTCCAACAGTGGATCATATTTCAGATCCATTTTGTGTACAACGTCTAGTAGCTTACCATAAGCTATCCATTTCTCCTTGATAAACTCCTGTCTATTCAAATCAAATTCATTTCTAATCAAGTCTTTAGGGAAATTGAACTCATGCACAAATTTTCCAGCTTTTATTCTTTGTCTAAAAAGAGCAAAGAAACCCTCAGGATTATGTTGACACTTTGGTCCACACCTCAAATGGTAATCATTAAAGAAATTATCAAAATGCATCCAGCCTCCCTTTGAAAATACAAAATTAGACACCACTGTATAATTTGGGAAAAATGTTCCCTTACCCCTTCCAGTGAGGTTTTCCTCATGAATACAACCTATCTGCCACATAACTTCTACAAATCCCACTCTTGGTTGCACATTGTATGGCAGTATATGAAGGGCTCCTTGAAAACCATATACTCTCAAGACAGTGCTAATTGGGTATGGGATAATGTCACCCCAGTTATGGTAAACCTTCAATTCTGGCTTCCCCTCCTTTGGCTTGAGGAAATTATGTAATTCCTCAGGGATCCTAGGTATATTCACCATTAATCTAGCCCTTAATTTGGAAGAAAAACAATTATCAAATTACACATAACTAGTGCTTTCCTTATTACAAGATAAATCTATAGCCCATATATGTACTGGCAATCTTTCTCCATCAACTGATTGCCTCAATTTCATCCTCTCAGAGAAAAATTTAGCATTCTTAAACAAAAACATATGCATTAGCATAGAATACCAAAATAATTGAGTGTCGGTATCATTTTTTTGCAGCTTTGACAGCCCTTCATGCATCCTCTCAGCCAAGAAAGAAGTGAAGTCATAAGTCACAGAGAAGTTAGGGTGTTGTATTTGGAAAACCAATGAACATATAAGCAATGGGCATTATTGTACCAGGACTGAAACTAAAAATCTGACATAAAGAATAGAAAGTGGCTAGGAAATGGTTTGCAAAATAATTTAATTTGAAAGGTTCCTAGTCACTGGGGCTTATATGAAATTTTGAACCTCCTGCCTTAGCCAGATGAGGTGGAAGCAACCTTGCTCTAAAAAAATATTTCAACTTTGCATACTCCTGCTTCATTTCCTCAAGGTTGATAGGAACCAAGTCTTCGCTCGGTTCACTCAAGTCAAAAATATGTTGGACCTCTTCTCTGTTAATGCTCAATAGAACCTTTCCATCATTGTCCCTGATTATCCGTGTAACAAGGTTATATCTTGCAGCCACTGTCCTAAGCAGTTCTACATCAAGGAATACATTTGGTACCACCAGCTTCCCATTATCATACATCCATCCATTTGAAAAAGGGTGAGGAAAATTCCTATATCTGTACCACAATCTGAACAATTCCAAGCCAGTGAGGGGAACCCTAGCATCGGCAATATTGGAGCAATTATACACTAACCCTTCCCCTAGGATTTTCCCTCGCATTTGGACCAATCCCTTCCTCCTATCATCCATTGACAAGGGGAATTGATCTAGGAAATCATCATACAAGTTTCATTTGAAATATTCAGTCTGGCTTGCTTGGGTGGTACCATCTCAGACAAACTAGGGCTTCTTTACAATGTTATAATTCAGATAGCTAGGACTAACCAGAGATAGAAAATTATAGGAAAAAACACTAGAATTTCTCACAACTATAATTAAACTATAGTCCTAACACATTCATCAACAAGCTCACAACACATCCAACTAATCCTTTCCCAATTTCAAATGTAAAATGACCGGGAGGCACAAAAAATAAACTCACGGCTTTGTTTGCAAAACTCCCAAATTCTGGCTATAGAAACTTGCAATTCTACCTTTAGCTCTAAAACTGCTCTACGAAATAGTTAAATGCTTTGTGATACAGACCAATCAGGAAAATTGATTTTATTGTCAATTGAATTACGCCAAAAAGTGTCTCATCCACCATTAAAGCTCAATTTCACGCTGCACAAATGACTCCAACCATATTTGATGCAGATTTAAATTCAAGCCGTTGATTCTTCAGCTTGATCAAAGCATCGATGACCACCTTCAAAACAAGCTGACACAATTGCCAACACGGCGATAAGGGGCCCACCTTACCATACACTATGAAGGAAGTCCATGTGGCGGTTGCCTGCTATATCACAATCCTGAATCTTTTGATTGAGCGATGGTGGGAAATTGTTGATCCTGAGCATCAATGATCTTGTTCCTTTAACATAGTCGCTAGCCATGTCGTTAACCTTCGAGCAGCTTTTCCAGCCAGATTATAACATATTCATCAATTTAGAACATGTGCATCTCGAGAACACTTTAGTAATCCACCCCTTAATACATTTAAAGCTAGCTAGTGTTTCATTTACTTTTTAGGCTTCATCGGATGAGACACGTGGTGCCTCCCTGTGATTTCACAATCAACCCAAGCACCATCGCGGGATGGTGGGGAATGACTCAGATCAAATGGTAGTTGGTCAGTGATAGCACAAATTTGATCCCCCGGATAGGACATGTGGCACCCGCCCATGATTTCGCAATCCTTCAAATCCTGATCACAGGATGGCGGGCACCATTGATATCTAGAGGAAATAGATCAACAACAGCACTAAATCAACCCTTGCAAAATAAAACATTTATTAAAAGGAGAAGTGGGCATTACTAGGCAGATGAAAAACAACATAAGTTGTTTTCTAAATGATGAAACACGGGGCCAACCGAGACTTAGGAAATAAAACCCTGCGGAGGAAATAAAGTATTAAAATCAAAGTTGGGTTTTAAGTTTAATCCGATGACGTAAGCCTAAGCCATTAACCCCAGTGGTCATGTCACTGATGAATTAGCCAAAGCCTTTCATTAAATACTAACCATGCAATGTGTAGGTTTTTCAGATTTGAAGATATGGGAGAAGATCTCGATCGTACCTTGCCAACTCGCAGACCTAAGGTGTCACCCTGTTATTTGGGGCGAGGTCAGCAAAAGGCAGATGTGTGTCCTATATGGATTAATGTTATTGGTCATGAGGAAGGTGAATGATGCTTTGTTGGATATCAAACCGAGTTAGCCCGAGATAAACCATTTGATTTTCCAACTCTTTAGGAGATCAGTAGGCAGTATTTGAAGTTGGAAAATGACACATGGTGGTTGTTTTATTGTACAGCTAGTGAAGCATTAATGAATTATTCCTTGCTTGTGTAGTCATATCGATCTCAATCTATGTGAAGATGTTGGAAATCATGAAGGGTGATCTTTGGATTCTCATGCAACTCTAGTTAAATGGTGACAGTACATATGCCGCCAAATTGCCATGTTTGCACATGCATTTTTACTAAGCATTGATGAAGGTTGCCGTTACCTCGCACAATAAATACAAGAGGAATTAACTACTAATAGTGTCATTCTTGTAGCAGTTAGAGAAATTTGTGGGCTAAGACTAATCAAATTTGAGTGCTTGTCTGAGAAGAGAAAATGAGTAAGTCAGTAACGAGGTCTGTTCGTTTGAGCTCACAAAAGCTCGATCTTGCTATTCAGGAAGGTGCTATGGTTGAAAATCCCAAGCTTGTTCCCACTAGATGTAGTAGAAGGTTGCAATTCCAGGATGTTACTGGTCAACTGGTATATGACAAAGGCAAGCAATCGGCGGTGTGCTCTATTACTAGTGTCGGTAGGAAAATAAGGTATGGGCATGGCTCCTTATCTAGATGCCAACACTCACCCATTGACCTTACGAGCAACACTTTTGATGATGTAACCGAGACTAACTCTAACTACTATCGGTATTTATATCACTTCAATCACAGTCTGCCCTCTGATGAGGAAGTGATATCTATGGTGGCATTGGCTGTTAAAACCTCAAGCAGACATACTAGAACCATATTGGGCAAGGACAAGAAAGAAGAGGAGGCTGAGGATCTATCATATGGGGCAACAAATAGAAGCGGGCATGTATACCGGGGTCTAAGTGTTGGTAAGGGCAGGGTGGTAGGTAAATAAGAAGTTGTTGTGGTGCCTTCGTGGATATTTGGTTGCCTAGTTTTTTTGCATGGATAGCAACAAGGTGATTTTGATGACAATTTGTGTTCCCTTTTCTTTTATCTTTCTCTAGTTTGTGCACCACTATGTTTTGTAGATTCAATATGTGGGAAGTTTTGGAATGAAAGTAAAATCCAATGGAGATTTTGTTCAAATGAAAATTTGTGGTGAAATTACATTTGAGCCCGAAGCTTGTTGGTCCCTTGCCATATAAAAGGGAATTCAAGGCTCATTTGTAGGGAGAGAACTAATGAATGCTCTAGCTAGGTTTTGAGTTGAATATATGGGTAGAAAGATATCTGTCCTCTGATGAGGAAGTGATATATGTGGTGCCATTGGCTATTAAAATCCTAAGAGACAGAATAGAATAGATAGCCTATTTTGAGTTTTGATGAATATATGCAAATTATCTTAAATTGTATGTAGATATGACTTATAAGCATGAATAAACGATAATTATAATATATTTCTCTCCTTATGTGGATTTGGAGGAATTTTGGAATGAAAATGTTAATGATGCCTAATTCTTTGGAGAATTTGTTCAATTGTGTGTCTATGTTTTACGGATTCAAGAAAATCAATTAAATGCTTAAATGGAGTCATAAGTTTACAATTATTACAAAGGATTTGATAAGTAGTAATATATCAAAGAATTGAGCTCCATAGTGCAAGGTATTATATGAGCAGTCCATTCTATTAAATTCTTGGGTCATTTCTGCTAATGGTAAATGGGTAACTAAATATTTAATTGACGAAGAATAAAAGAATAATATGTAAATGGGTCACTCACTCACTCCCTCTATCTCTCTCCCCTTAACCCTAAACCCTTAACCCTTAAAATCTAAACCCTTAATATTAGATGTGTATTAAAACATTATAAAAGTATAAATTTTTGGAGTTCTATTAGGAATTGAATGATAAATGACGATGAATGGGAAAATCTAAGGCACTTTAATATTTTCAACTAAAAAGTTAGAGTTCAATTAGGATTAGTGTTCACTTAGGGTTAGGTTTAGGGTTCAATGAATGTTCAATTTGGGTTAGGATTGAGGATGAGGTTGGGGTTTAATTAAGGTTATGAATTCAATAAGAGTTCAAATAGGGTCAAGGTTAAGGTTAGGGTTGGGGTTAAGGTTCAATTAGGATAAGAATTAGTGTTAGGGTTAGGATTAGAGTTCAACTGTAGTTCAAAGTTAGGTTATGGTACAATTAGGACTACTATTCAATAAATGTTCAATTAGGGTTAATACCTTAATCATGCTGGGTTTTAAAGTTCCACCAGGGCTCAAGCAGATTTGATTAGAGTTAGGCTTAGGCTTTCAATGAGCTAGGCTAGGCTAGGGTAAACTAATCACTTTAGTGGTCACCACAAATTAGATTTAGTGTCCAATTAGGCAAGGGCTAGAGTCCAAATAGGGTTAGGGCTTAAATAGGGTTAGATTAGAATAGATTAAAGTTTTGTGTTTAATTATGATATCTAGAATTTAGTATAATTTTAGAAAATGAAATGATTTGGACACAAAGAAAAAAAATAGAAAAGTTGATTTTAGATAGATCTTATTTCTTAATTTATTCTAAAATTCTAATTAATAATTGTTTAATTAATATAAAATGAATATTTAATTTAATTTAATTTAATTGTATTAGATAATTAGTAAAACTAAATAGATAATAAATATATATTTTATGGATTTTAAAATTTAGAACTTAGTTTAATTTTATTTGTAATGTCAAATAATAAAATTTTTAGGATTGAAATAATTTAATACTATAATTAAATAGAGAGGTAGAGATGAATATAGAATGAGAGGAAAAGGGACAAAAATAGACAGAGACATAGAGAGACAAGAGGGAGAAATAAATATATAGAGAGATAGGGAGATAGAGGGGGGATAGAGAGAGAGAAAGAGAGAGGGAGAGATAGATAAATGGGAAGAGAAAGACATAGATATAGAGATATATGGGAAGATAAAGGGACAAATAAGTTCAAATATGAAGATAGATAGGGGTATAGGGAGGGAGCAAGAGATCACAGAGAGATGGGGAGAGATAGAGAGAGGGAGGGAGAAAGCGAGAGAGATATGTAGAGGAGGGAGAGATAGAAGATGGGGAAGAGGGAGATATTTGTAGAGAGGGCGAAGAGAGGGTGAGCGAGAGGGGGAGGCTAGTTTTTTAGTTTAAATTCTATAAAATATTCAATAAATTTTAATATAATTATTATAAAAATTATATAATTTGTATTTTAAATTACACACTATATTTTATTTTTTAAAAAAACATGTAATTTTTTAACCATTTTCCTATATATTTAGTATTAATATTTTTACATCTTTTAACAATATATAATACAAATAAAATATAGTTAATAATTTAATTAACTAGCATACCTATATTAATTAATAATATATGTAAAACACGCCGAGAGTTATCTTTATCAAAATGCCTATTGAGTTGAAAAAATGCTTACATTTTCATGAATATGAATTTGGAAAGCAATCAATTTGATTTCATTATTGTTTTTGTCATTGTTTATCTCAATTCCCATATATAAGGGTACACATTCAAATTTGAAATCATACCAACTTGTCTATAATAACAATCAACCAAGAATAATAAATTTAAAAGCAGAAATGTTCATCAATCATTAGATTTAGTATTGACAACATCAAAGAAGTATATCATGACAAAATGGCATTAACTAACTTAGATATATCCACTTTTTTTTTTTTCAAATGTTTGAATACATTGTTAACATTATATACATTCAAGCATTTGAATGTTATAAAACCTATAGCTTTGCAATTGACTCTAATAAAGCTTCTCTCAGATGAATAATCAAACTTTGTTGTTTTTATGACTGTGCATTTAATCCTTTGTTCATCATTATAAGTCTCTTTTTTCAGTTGAAGTTTAAATATGTATATGTTGAAAAGGACCTTTTGTATAATGTGTGAAAACTTAACATCAT